>JAKVIS010006586.1:0-10228 GCA_033119425.1 Bufotes viridis
TCTCTGTTTTCACATGCTGCTGTGTCTCCCTTGAAGAGTATATGTCAATAAGTGAAGATTACCTTTCATCCAGTTTAAATACTAGACTAGTTGATATATTTCTCAATAAATCTAGTTATATATTTTTGGATTGAAGTATATTATCTAAATTTTGTAAATAATAAATATAGATAGTATTAGGTGCCTATAAAAAAGAAACCTAATTTTAGCAGTTCAATATTAAAACAAAATATTTCTGTAATGAGTGTTGAAACAGTAGCAATGGAAAACAACTATTAAGATAGGACAATTGAAGTTATGGGCAGATATTATTAATAGACATTATTTTATGTTGGACCCTCTGTTTTGCTTATAAGGGAGAGGGCAGTGACCACATTCTGGCACAGCCACGCGTAAGTGAACCAACTACCTCAGGTTCCATTTTTGCATGAATTTTGCAGCTATATTTGTAGTGAGATTATACAATTCTAATATTATGTAAAGACCTGTTGAAAATTTTAGCGCTCATGATGTTGTTGGGTGGCCAACAGTGGATCTTAGTTCACAGTAACATGTGTTATTATCTCCACCAGTGTTCATAGCTTTTGAGTGGTGGCACCAGCTCCAACCATTCGTCTGTGCATCTTTACTTTTATATCAGAAACTTGAGCTCAGTTCCTTGCTTGTAGTCTCTTCCATGCCTGTTTTAGAAAAGACTCTCTGGCAGTTTCAAGGAATCACTAGCCTTCCCATTGAGTGGAAGACATAAGAATACTAAATGCACATACAGTAACCACAGTGATGTGAGGACATGGGGAATACCCACTCTCTTCAGTCATAGTCTCTAGTGTTGTGAAAACCAAGTTCCCTTCCTCAAATCTTTTGCACAGTCTTGACTAGAAGGCTATGTGGAAAAACATTACCAGAGACACAGTGGTCTAGACCATGTAGATGAAAATTGCTGCACTGACTTTCATAGTTCGAAGGAAGAAACCAGTGGCGGTGGGGACAGGAAGCTTGCAGCGTAGCGAAAAGAGAGGAGCAGGGATAAGCAGGAACATACCTGAGAGTTTTCTTTACTATTTTTACCAGGGACCCAGGCATCAAGGCAGCTTCAAAGGGTTTCTATAGTAGCACTTTGTGGCACTTCTTCAGCATGTATAGCCAGAATAGGATTACTGGTGGTTTTGTGCTGTGTAATCAGGAAGAGAGGCTAAAACGCTGTGGGTGTCACGAATTTTCAGACATAGCTGACACCAGATGATCTATATTTTGAGCCGAGAGGGTAGCATGAAGACATCAGACCACCACAACTCCACTCTTTGCCTTGCTGCCTGGCTCTTCTCATACAGGAAGGATGTTGCTGCATTTGCAAACAGAGGATGTTTAGGCTTTACCGCCTGTAGTGCCATGACATCTCCACCTGCAGCAGCGTTCAGCTCTCATCTCTACAAATATGGAGAGAAAGAAACAGCCAATTCCACCCTATGCCCTCAGGCCTGGGCTGCAGTGCAAGCATTCTAAACTACTGGCCTTTTTGGAAATATATGTCAGTTCAGGCTTCTGCATTGCAGTTCAGACAACCTCAGCTCATTGATGTCATGGCTATACACAGTATGTTCTTCCATGTACTCTTCAAAGGAAGCTGCCGCCTCAAGTACAATTGCGGTCACTAACACAGATACTTGGACCAATGCCATGACCGAAGAGGCCTTCTCATCGCCTAACTGCACATACCTGGTAAATGTGGTGGCATTTCTATGGGCACATAATGGAGGACATTCTTGTATGGATATTCGCGCCAGATGCAGTATCATTCTTTCTCTTGGCACCTCCCTCACTCTATCACCTCTCCTCTATTTACCAGCTCATCAAATCAGCCTTTTGCTGCCAGCTTCGCTTGGCGGTGGCGTGCGCTACATGCGGGTTGTGGCGAGATCGATGAACAACAGACCGGCGAGTAGTTTTCCGTTGACCTCATTTGGCCTGGTAGGTGTGATAATGGTAAATCTAGTTGCAGCTCAGTTGCTCCAGTTTGATGCACATGCCTTACCAGTGTATCAGCTGTTTGGTGGTGCAGAAGTTCTTTCTAACTAACAGTATATCAGGCTTTGCTGCAGTGCGGGCCATCTGTGCGCAGCTTCAGCAGTTCATCTGCTGCCCGCCTGTCAGCCTTCTGGCGGGCTCCAGGCCCCAGCCACGCCTCATGACATGCTCTGGGTGAACTCCACATACATGCTGGAGAGACTGTCTTGACAGCAGCAGGCCATAAGTGGGTTCAGCTGCACCTTGCTGTCAGTGCATCGGGAGGCAGCACCCGCCACCAATGGTGAACTCATAGGGACCTGTGTCCCTATTGTAACAGAGTGCTCATAACTTATGGCCAGTGAAGTGGTGTGCTAATTCATGGCGTTACAGTCTCTCCTTCTATCATGTGTCTTGAGACACTTCCCAGAGTGATAGTGGAAGAGAGGAGGTGCTTTAGAGGAGGAGGAGATGAGGGTCATTTTGCTGCTCAGGCCGATCTGTTAGAAGAGAGTGCTCAGAGTTTTTGCTGTAGGGCCAAAGTTTTAAAGCCACTGGCCAGCCGGGCGGCCCTCCTTTTACCCATGGAGGGGCCGAGGAGGATGCAGGAGGGAGGTGAAGGGAGGATGGGGATGAAACTTAGTTCTGCGGTGGCACCACAGCCGCTCAGGGCCCATCACTGGTCATAGTGGCTGGGAGATCAGTTAATAGCAGTCACTTACCTCCACAGAGGACAGCTTGTGCCCCACTCTGGGAGCCTGGCACATAGTGTGATTACATGTGCTGCAGTGCCTGCTTGTGACAGCAGGTGCCATTTTAGCGGTGTGGGACTACGGTGGCCACCTGCTGGATCCCAGTGCTGAACAATGTGCCACCTTACTTCTGCCAGGCGATGGAAGATCCTTGATACAGCACTCTGTTGACAACTGAAGGCATTCCCAATGTCTGAGAGAGACAGCGTTGACCGAGGCGAAGAGCAGAGGAGAACAAGAATTAATAACGCAGCTGTATCACGGCCGAAAGCCTGCAGGCAGGTTGTACAACGTGTGAAGAAATTTTGTCTCGCTACCATGCTGCACCTTTTTAATCAGGCGTGTGGAAGGCGTGGCTATCTTATGGTTGAACGAATCGCGATCTGCACACCCTCCACGTGGCGATGATTGGCCCATTCAACTTCTGGGTCTCAAATTGTCCACGTGGCTGAACTGCTTTTTGCCGGAGGTGTGGCCTGCCACGTGACCATGTTTTTATCTGAGCGATGTATTCAATACTTGCAGGCGGAAATCATTACTGACCAGCGCAGCACGCTATCGCAACCATGGATAAACCAGCGTTCAGCAAAATGACCAGGCATGGATCCCACAGGACCTCCTCACCTGCCTTTCATGCAGAGCTCAGACATTTATAACACCTCCCCTCAACCATACCATTCTGTACTCCGGGGCACTTCTTGTTCAGATGCCAGCACACCATGTGATCTGTGGTTGCTTAAAGTTCGATGAACCTCTCCTCTGTCTGGGTGGTGGGGCCGAAATAACTGAGTGGCCTTTCCAGTGGTGATGTTCAGTATAAGCATGATTCCTTGGTGTAGGACCTCTCTCCTCTGTCTGGGTGCTGGGCTTGAAATAACTGGTGGCCTTCTAGGTGGTGATTTGATATGACGCATGATTCCTTGCTGTGAGGTTTCCTACTCCTCTATACTACAGTTCGTGGTGAAATAACTGAGTGGCCTTCTCATTGTTGATGATATGGCATGGTCCTTACAGTGGGTTCTCTCAGTGTATTGGTTAATTTTATTCTTTGTTTGTTCAATTCATTTCTATTATCACATTGTTGCAGAGTTACCTGTTTTGCTGCACTTTTGGCAGCCTCTATCAGTTCTGGACTATTTATAGCCTTTTTAGTGCCTAAAGTTGGGTCCCCCATTGACTTCAAAGTTGGGATTTGGGGGAGATGTTAGATTAGGGTCAGTTGGATCCCGAACCCGAATATTTAAGGAAGTTGACAGGAAGCTTCTCGAACCTGTACATCAGGTGTTACGCTCTCATCTAATTTGGAAACAGCAGTTGACGTGTCTGCTAAAGTGTGTTCACCTAGGGTGTCTGTGATCAGCCAGGTGAGGCTTTTTATCCTGCAGCAGCAGGGGACAGTGTTTGATCTATATCTCTGCTGTATATATAAAGAGGTTGATCTTATTTTGCAATCAGAACTGTGTGGAGACAGAATTCTACTGCCTGAGCACAGCGGTGAGATATCATCAAAAAACCAAAACTGGCATTCAGCTACTGAGAACTCTCATATAAGCATTTACACTCAGTTGATCCTTTTTCATGGTTAAATCTGAGCTCTCAGATTCTCTCTCTGATCAGGTGACCTAGTTTATTTTGCTGCAACGATCAAAAACTTCTCGGCCAGCAGTGGATCTTCCAATCTGATTAATATTATGAAGTTCAAGGATCTCATTAGGTGAAGGTGACATTACCATGTTAGAGATAGTGGTTCTGTATTAGCTCTGTAAATCTGTGCTCTTACTCTCTTTACCCAATAATGTAGTCAGTGGGCAGGTGATGTTGATTCTCAGTAAACTTCATTGCATGTGTTTGGTTAAAAGATCTTCTTGCTGCCATATTGAAGCATTTAGGCAAAATCTGAATATTTAAGGCACAGTACTATATTAAATTTGGCTGAATTACTAACATGGTGCTGAAGTTTTTAACAGAGATTGTATCACCTTCATTTTAAACTTGCTCACTTAGTGATCATTGATCTGGTGTACATTATATTGTATATAATTTTTTTCTTAAGGTCGTAAATTCTTTTGGTTACTGACCTCTTTATCAGTGTGTTCTTGTGTGGTTATATATCAACTGAATATCAAGTTACCTCTTTGGCTGTCCTCCTTGCCCTCTCAACCACCCGCCTCCTCTCACTTTGGCGTTCATCTCATACCCTTTAGTCGGTTTTCTATCAAATCGTTTTTGATAAAACCATTATATTTTGAAATACCCCCCCTTGCGCGTCTGGCAGCTAACCAATGAACTCTTGGCCACTTAGCTTTACCACCATGGTGGAGTCATCTTCAAAAATTTGTATTGGGACAGTACCACAGTGGTGGCAGTGCTTTTCAAAGGCAATCCCCACTCTCTTGCTGAAGAAGTGTGGCATATCTGCTTTTGCCATTCTTTGAGACAGAGTTATCAATACCAGTGCACAGTCTGCACTAAAGCTTGATTCAGGGCAGGGTATATCCATGCACTGCTCATTGGTCAACCTGGCGGCTGGCAAACATGAATCAAGTAGCTCTGCAGGAGTTGAGTGACCACCATCTGGCTGCAGGCAGGCCTGCCCTCACTCCTCCTACTCCATCCTCTTGATATCCTCCTCGGCGCTGTGTCTCTTCTGCTGCGGCATCTGGCTGCACATCAATAAGATCCCCCAGCTCCCCAGAATATTCCACATCCGGACTACAACAGTTTCCGCTATGGGTTTGACTTTTACCTGAAAACAGAAAGCCACACAGGACCAGCACTCTGTCTGCCTAAAGCCTTTGGTGGTCAGTGTTGCTGCTGAAGGTAGCCAAAGTGGTGTGTGACAATGGAATAAATTGTTATCATGTTGATTGGTGGGGTGTCACCTCCTCATGTTATCTGGCATGTTGAATCTCATGTGCTGTATACAATGAGCTCACGGGCGTCTCAAGCAGGCGGAGGTGTGGCATTTCAGGCATTGCTGCGGCCATGGCGCACTTTGCGTGTTCAGCGGCGACAACATGCCAGTGGCAGTTTGCGACAGCCCGACACGTTGGAATTTAACACTCTAATGTTCGTGCCTGCTCAGCAAGAAAAAGCCGTCCTGACATTGTGCTGGCGGGTGCCCACTGGATAAGCCTCTGCGAACAGGATTTTGCCCACGTTACTGGACACCATCGCCAATGCCTTTGGCTCATGTGCAGGAGGTGACAAACCTAGTCAGTACTTTGAAGGCACCATCATCGCGACCTCATCATTTGGCCTCAGCTAGGCGTGCCCTGTGAAGAGTGCTGGATCAGGCTGGCGTGAAGAGGAAGGAAGAGTTGTGATGCCATCACCACGAAGCAGCGCATCATCGCCAGCATGATTCGGCAGCACTGGAAGAGGAGTGAGGAAGAGAGGGTGGGGAAGGCTCAGCCAGCGGCACGAGGAAGATAACCGGCAGGGCACCAGGGTGCTACGTTGCTGTCACCTATCTTGAACCATGGTGTTGCTCGTGGCTGGGAAGAACAGACGTCGTGGCAGTCAGTGGGGCGAGCGAGAAATGGTAATCTGTCAACATATTCAATCGGGTCACTGTGCTGTCATGTCTCGTGAAGGTCCTGTGCAAAGATGAAGAAGCGACCCTATGCGGGTGGCCATACTAGACCCCGGTATAAGCAGAAAGTGGCGAAAATGTACAAATTACGAAAAGTCGGAAGGACAGCAGTTCAAATATTAAAATATCTTCTACAGCTTACCAGGATCATTCACGCTTTAACCAGAGGTCTAACACAGGAAGAGGTGAAGGTAATCCTCCTCCTACCTGGCTGACAAGGACTGGGCGTTACCGTGTATTTGTTGATGGAGGACATGCAGGCTTTTTCAGTCCTACTCATCGCCCACAGCGCCAGGGATCAACCTTCCGAAGGCGACTGGCCGACGGGTAGCCGATACCTCG
The DNA here is from genome assembly GCA_033119425.1 of Bufotes viridis. Classification (NCBI taxonomy): domain Eukaryota; kingdom Metazoa; phylum Chordata; class Amphibia; order Anura; family Bufonidae; genus Bufotes; species Bufotes viridis. Next base: position 6,694 of record JAKVIS010006586.1, read on the forward strand.
CGCTGCCATGAACAACGACATCTGAGGCAATGACCTTATACCTGGTATTTAGGCTTGACCGCAATGACACAAACTGTCCGTTTTGCGATAGAACTTCTGACTGCACTGCTTCAAGTGTCTGTGAAAGGCCTTTAGTACTAGCGGAGGCATTGTCGCTGTGAAGGGAAACGCTCGGTTAAGTGTTGATTACCTCACCTTGTAAGGTAGATCAGACATGGTCCGAAGAGGCGACAGTGAGGAGATATCGGCCGCTAACAAAGGCTGATAATATCACCATAACTCGAATGATTACGCTGTGTTAATCTGATGGACAAACTTGAGTGACTTCTCAGCCACCAACTAGGTTCAAGCGCAACATTTGGACATTTTGCTGAAAAGCACTGAATTTTCAGCGCTTCTGTGCTGTCTGCAATAATACCTCATTTTCAGGCATGTGTACATGCCTAATTTTCACAGCTCTGTAGTGCTGCACTGGATGCTGCAAAAACAAAACAAAAAAGGCACATCAAGTGTCAATTACATCAGTGATAATTTACTGTATTGTGAAAGAGCTGTATCTGTAGGCGATACTCTTTGATGTGTGCAGCAATGTTGGCTTTGATGATGGTCATTTGCTTGTTGTGGAACAGACCAAGTGTGGATAATTTTCATAAAAAAACATTAATTTTCTTTGTGATTATTTACATTATTGCTGTGTATTGTGTGATATCAGCGATCATTAAGCTCCTGGACCCAACAATGGGCCCACACTGCAGAATCATTGTTTTCTAGGTCATAACTGTCGCTGAGACTGCCTAGCAAGACCATGGAAGCTGAAAATCGCCATCAAAAGTCAGCGCGGCGTCTCTCATAGATCACAGCGCCCTATTGGCGTCATCTCGTGAACCGAGATTTCACATGAGCGGCGCATAGTTATGATAATAACGGACGCTGAAACTGCGCTGCTGGCGCTGATCTGCGCTGGCAGGCTATAGGCTAGCATTTAAAAGCAGCATATGGTTTGTTTTCTAAACAGCGTCTGATATGCCTTCCTATACTCTGGTGGTCGCATGGATACAGACTATAATAAATGCCAATGCGGCACCTGTGCTGTTGCTGATCACTTGCATGTCCTTTGATGCCCCTGTCGCAATCACCCCATATAAAAACATTCAGGCGTCAACGCCTTTGGATCCATGGATCTCGGATCCATAAATCGGTTCTGCAATGTGCTTTCCGCATTTCAGGATCGCGTGTAGAACATATAGAAAATGCTCTTTTCATAGCAATTTGGACAAATGGGTTATCTTTCATGCTGGATCAGTGCAGTCGCGTTCAGTCGGCCGGGGACAAGATCTGTCCCCATAAAATTGAGCGTGTCGATTCGTTTTCACTTCATTAGACAGGTGAGGCGTGAATGAGGCCCTAAGGGTCCTGTAGTGTAACTTTGACTTTCCTCTTTTTGCACATTTTTAGAGATTTTTCATCCACATTGATCAATGTGAATGGGAAGAAATCTGTGCCGTTCATTTTTCTTGCTAGCTGGCGGCGACGAAAACAAAATCTCAGCCACATGAGGTATCTGGTGATGCGATGCGGTGCCGATATAGAGAGCAAAAAGCAGATTAAAAGTGTAGCAAACAGTGTTTAATTCACTTAGCAAATACACAGCAAACAGTACTTGGTGTTTGTTCACCCATCGGCGTGCGTAAGCAAATAGTCAGCTGGTTCCAATCCACTACCGGGAGGCTTTGGTGCGAAGGTTGCTGGCTGTCGATCACGCTGCGGCGATCGACCTCCGGCTTCAGGCTGGCCAGTCTGCGCTCTCTTTGGCGGATTCTTGGCTGACGAAGGCCGGCTGCCACGGTCGCCCAGACTCAGTAGGTCCACAGCTGCTGCGAGAAAGCTCAGGACAATCACACTCAGCTGCTGAAGGCTGCGGCGGATAAGTCGGCTGGACCGAACCAAGGCACCGCAATATTTACTCTCCAGTAAGGCCGTGGATTGGCTTTGCAACCAAACCAAAACAAGGTGTCAAACATGCCGCTGACGCAAAACCAGCTCTATACTGCGGGCCAGGGCCTCGGTGACACGTACCTGCGACCACGGTACCTTGCACCTCTCCACGGCTTCGTAAGCGCAGGAGAATAGTAAAATCTAATTCTCTGATATATACGGGTAATGATTACGAACCCTCAAATGCCAGGGCATGGAAAACCTCCAGTATTTGACATAAAATGATCATCAAGGAGAGTGTTATTTGAGGCATAAAATGAGTTCATGAGTTTCTTTTTTGGCTAGATTGTGGGAGAAAATGAATTTTTGAAAAATAATTCAATTTCCGCTAACATGTTCATAAAATTCATATCTCCTCAGTGAGCTTCTGCTAGAGTCTACTTTCAGTATAGAGTTATAGTGTTTCTACTGTCTGGTGATATGTCATAGGAAGCGGACCAGTGCTCCAAATTAAAATTGCTGACTTTTGCACCATAGTTGTAAACTCAGCACCACCCAAATAATAATATACACATGTGCATTTTTATAAGACATGGAAACCATCAGTTTAGAAAAATTGGTAAATGTAGTGTTGAAATTTTACAACAGCGCATCTGTTTTTTGCAAAAATTTAAACAAAAAAGTAAATATAAAGGAAAAATGTCGCAAGAATATTACTAAATGAAAGCTCTAATGGTGAGAAGAAAAGTAAATTATTTTGGACGTGGTGTACAAACGACAACCAGCGGTGAAATTGATATTAAAATGCGTTGTAAAGACTCAGTGCTAGGGAAGGTATAAAACTGTGTTACTGGTAGTTAATATCATCATAACAATGACCCGATGGTCGCTCTCGTGGTCTAGTGCGATCTCTGGAACATTTTATAGTAACCACACACCTGTTTATCACAAGCCCTGGGCAGGATTGCTGACCAAATGCGTCAGGCGGGGTGACAACCTCATAATATGAGCTATGGCAAATCTTTAGCTATTCAAGTGTAAACTCTTGCTGTGGGCTGGAAGCGATCATTCAGCGCTCTCACCCCGTGCTCAGTCATTTTCCCTGATGGGCGCGTTGCTTTACTTTACGCTCTAGCTCACTCTCACTGCGATGCTGGTGTGAAGAAACGTAGTGCGTGAAGACATGCACTATGTCCTGATGCAGCCTCATAGATCTGTGCAAATAAACCACAAAATGCAGCCTAGTGAGACCAGTGCTGATCAGTTTTTAATTTATAGAACTGAGCATGGGAGGTCTGATCTAAGCCACAGGAGGTTCTGATCTGAGCATGTTGAGGATTGATCTGGGCAATGGGATCTGGTCTCAGGCTTGGGAGGTCACGATCTGAACGATGGGGTCAGTCTGAGCATGGGGGTACATCAGCATGAAGTCTGTGTGACTGGTTGGTCAGGTGTTGATGGGGGCGATCTACAGAATGAGAGGTCTGGCTTTTCAGAAAGGTCTGTGCTGAATCAGATTTGTGTTTATCTGATGCAGCATTGGGGGTCTGATTTGGAGAGGTCTGGTAGAGTTTGAGAGCTTATTTTGATCAACGATAAA
>JAKVIS010006587.1:0-10260 GCA_033119425.1 Bufotes viridis
GCCTTCTCCAGTGGTGGGTGATATGACGCATGATTCCTTGATGTGGGACCTCTCTCCTCTGTCTGGGTGCTGGGGCGGAAATAACTGAAAGTGGCCTTCTCCAGTGGTGGGTGATATGACGCATGATTCCCTTGCTGTGGGACCTCTCTCCTCTGTCTGGGTGCTGGGCAGAAATAACTGAAAGTGGCCTTCTCCAGTGGTGGGTGATATGACGCATGATTCCTTGCTGTGGGACCTCTCTCCTCTGTCTGGGTGCTGGGCTGAAATAACTGAAAGTGGCCTTCTCTGGTGGTGGGTGATATGACGCATGATTCCTTGCTGTGGGACCTCTCTCCTCTGTCTGGGTGCTGGGCCGAAATAACTGAGTGGCCTTCTCCAGTGGTGGGTGATATGACGCATGATTCCTTGCTGTGGGACCTCTATCCTCTGTCTGGGTGCTGGGGCCGAAATAACTGAAAGTGGCCTTCTCCAGTGGTGGGTGATATGGCGCATGATTCCTTGCTGTGGGACCTGTCTCCTCTGTCTGGGTGCTGGGGCAGAAATAACTGAAAGTGGCCTTCTCCAGTGGTGGGTGATATGACGCATGATTCCCTTGCTGTGGGACCTGTATCCTCTGTCTGGGTGCTGGGCTGAAATAACTGAAAGTGGCCTTCTCCAGTGGTGGGTGATATGACGCATGATTCCTTGCTGTGGGACCTCTCTCCTCTGTCTAGGTGCTGGGGCCAGAAATAACTGAAAGTGGCCTTCTCCAGTGGTGGGTGATATGAGCGCATGTTTCCTTGCTGTGGGACCTGTATCCTCGGTCTGGGTGCTGGGCTGAAATAACTGAAAGTGGCCTTCTCCAGTGGTGGGTGATATGACGCATGATTCCTTGCTGTGGGACCTGACTCCTCGGTCTGGGTGCTGGGCTGAAATAACTGAAAGTGGCCTTCTCCAGTGGTGGGTGATATGACGCATGATTCCGTGCTGTGGGACCTCTCTCCTCTGTCTGGGTGCTGGGGCCGAAATAACTGAAAGTGGCCTTCTCCGGTGGTGGGTGATATGGCGCATGATTCCTTGCTGTGGGACCTCTCTCCTCTGTCTGGGTGCTGGGGCACGAAATAACTGAAGTGGCCTTCTCCAGTGGTGGGTGATATGACGCATGATTCCCTTGCTGTGGGACCTCTCTCCTCTGTCTGGGTGCTGGGCAGAAATAACTGAAAGTGGCCTTCTCCGGTGGTGGTTGATATGACGCATGATTCCTTGCTGTGGGACCTCTCTCCTCTGTCTGGGTGCTGGGGCCGAAATAACTGAAAGTGGCCTTCTCCAGTGGTGGGTGATATGACGCATGATTCCTTGCTGTGGGACCTCGTATCCTCTGGTCTGGGTGCTGGGGCTGAAATAACTGAAAGTGGCCTTCTCCAGTTGTGGGTAATATGACGCATGATTCCTTGATGTGGGACCTGTATCCTCGGTCTTGGTGCTGGGCCGAAATAACTGAAAGTGGCCTTCTCCAGTGGTGGTTGATATGATGCATGATTCCTTCCTGTGGGACCTCTCTCCTCTGTCTGGGTGCTGGGTCGAAATAACTGAAAGTGGCCTTCTTCATTGGTGGGTGATATGGCGCATGTTTCCTTGCTGTGGGACCTGTATCCTCGGTCTCTGTGCTGGGCTGAAATAACTGAAAGTGGCCTTCTCCAGTGGTGGGTGATATGACGCATGATTCCTTGCTGTGGGACCTCTCTCCTCTGTCTCGGTGCTGGGTCGAAATAACTGAAAGTTGCCTTCTTCAGTGGTGGGTGATATGACGCATGTTTCCTTGCTGTGGGACCTGTATCCTCGGTCTGGGTGCTGGGCTGAAATAACTGAAAGTGGCCTTCTCCAGTGGTGGGTGATATGGCGCATGAATTCCTTGATGTGGGATCTGTCTCCTCGGTCTGGGTGCTGGGCTGAAATAACTGAAAGTGGTCTTCTCCAGTGGTGGGTGATATGGCGCATGATTCCGTGCTGTGGGACCTCTCTCCTCTGTCTGGGTGCTGGGCCGAAATAACTGAGTGGCCTTCTCCAGTGATTGGTGATATGATGCATGATTCCTTGCTGTGGGACCTCTCTCCTCTGTCTGGGTGCTGGGGCAGAAATAACTGAAGTGGCCTTCTCCAGTGATGGGTGATATGGCGCATGATTCCTTGCTGTGGGACCTCTCTCCTCTGTCTGGGTGCTGGGCGGAAATAACTGAAAGTGGCCTTCTCCGGTGGTAGTTGATATGACGCATGATTCCTTGCTGTAGCGACCTCTCTCCTCTGTCTGGGTGCTGGGGACAAAATAACTGAAGTGGCCTTCTACAGTGGTGGCTGATATGACGCATGATTCCTTGATGTGGGACCTGTATCCTTGGTCTGGGTGCTGGGCTGAAATGACTGAAAGTGGCCTTCTCCAGTTGTGGGTGATATGGCGCATGATTCCTTGATGTGGGACCTGTATCCTCGGTCTGGGTGCTGGGCAGAAATAACTGAAAGTGGCCTTCTCCAGTGGTGGGTGATATGATGCATGATTCCTTGCTGTAGGACCTCTCTCCTCTGTCTGGGTGCTGGGTCCGAAATAACTGAAAGTGGCCTTCTTCAGTGGTGGGTGATATGACGCATGATTCCTTGCTGTGGGACCTGTATCCTCGGTCTGGGTGCTGGGGCTGAAATAACTGAAAGTGGCCTTCTCCATTGGTGGGTGATATGACGCATGATTCCTTGCTGTGGGACATCTCTCCTCTGTCTGGGTGCTGGGCCAAAATAACTGAAAGTGGCCTTCTCCGGTGGTGGTTGATATGACGCATGATTCCTTGCTGTGGGACCTCTCTCCTCTGTCTGGGTGCTGGGCCAAAATAACTGAAAGTGGCCTTCTCCGGTGGTGGTTGATATGACGCATGATTCCTTGCTGTGGGACCTCTCTCCTCTGTCTGGGTGCTGGGGCCAGAAGTAACTGAGAGTGGCCTTCTCCGGTGGTGGTTGATATGACGCATGATTCCTTGCTGTGGGACCTCTCTCCTCTGTCTGGGTGCTGGGCCGAAATAACTGAAAGTGGCCTTCTCCGGTGGTGGGTGATATGACGCATGATTCCTTGCTGTAGGTACCTCTATCCTCTGTCTGGGTGCTGGGCAGAAATAACTGAAGTGGCCTTCTCCAGTGGTGGGTGATATGACGCATGATTCCTTGCTGTGGGACCTCTCTCCTCTGTCTGGGTGCTGGGGCTGAAATAACTGAAAGTGGCCTTCTCCAGTGGTGGGTGATATGACGCATGATTCCTTGCTGTGGGACCTCTCTCCTCTGTCTGGGTGCTGGGCCAGAAATAACTGAAAGTGGCCTTCTCCAGTGGTGGGTGATATGACGCATGATTCCTTGCTGTGGGACCTCTCTCCTCTGTCTGGGTGCTGGGCCGAAATAACTGAAAGTGGCCTTCTCCGGTGGTGGGTGATATGGCGCATGATTCCTTGCTGTGGGACCTCTCTCCTCTGTCTGGGTGCTGGGGCCAGAAATAACTGAAAGTGGCCTTCTCCAGTGGTGGGTGATATGACGCATGATTCCTTGCTGTGGGACCTCTCTCCTCTGTCTGGGTGCTGGGGCCGAAATAACTGAAAGTGGCCTTCTCCAGTGGTGGGTGATATGACGCATGATTCCTTGCTGTGGGACCTCTCTCCTCTGTCTGGGTGCTGGGCTGAAATAACTGAAAGTGGCCTTCTCCAGTGGTGGGTGATATGACGCATGATTCCTTGCTGTGAGACCTCTCTCCTCTGTCTGGGTGCTGGGCCGAAATAACTGAAAGTGGCCTTCTCCAGTGGTGGGTGATATGACGCATGATTCCTTGCTGTGGGACCTCTCTCCTCTGTCTGGGTGCTGGGGCAGAAATAACTGAAAGTGGCCTTCTCCAGTGGTGGGTGATATGACGCATGATTCCTTGCTGTGGGACCTCTCTCCTCTGTCTGGGTGCTGGGGCAGAAATAACTGAAAGTGGCCTTCTCAGTGGTGGGTGATATGACGCATGATTCCTTGCTGTGGGACCTGTCTCCTCGGTCTGGGTGCTGGGGCCGAAATAACTGAAAGTGGCCTTCTCCAGTGGTGGGTGATATGGCGCATGATTCCTTGCTGTGGGACCTCTCTCCTCTGTCTGGGTGCTGGGCGAAATAACTGAAAGTGGCCTTCTCCAGTGGTGGGTGATATGACGCATGATTCCTTGCTGTGGGACCTCTCTCCTCTGTCTGGGTGCTGGGGCCGAAATAACTGAAAGTGGCCTTCTCCAGTGGTGGGTGATATGACGCATGATTCCTTGCTGTGGGACCTCTCTCCTCTGTCTGGGTGCTGGGGCCGAAATAACTGAAAGTGGCCTTCTCCAGTGGTGGGTGATATGACGCATGATTCCTTGCTGTGGGACCTCTCTCCTCTGTCTGGGTGCTGGGGCCGAAATAACTGAAAGTGGCCTTCTCCAGTGGTGGGTGATATGACGCATGATTCCTTGCTGTGGGACCTCTCTCCTCTGTCTGGGTGCTGGGGCCGAAATAACTGAAAGTGGCCTTCTCCAGTGGTGGGTGATATGACGCATGATTCCTTGCTGTGGGACCTCTCTCCTCTGTCTGGGTGCTGGGGCCGAAATAACTGAAAGTGGCCTTCTCCAGTGGTGGGTGATATGACGCATGATTCCTTGCTGTGGGACCTCTCTCCTCTGTCTGGGTGCTGGGCCGAAATAACTGAAAGTGGCCTTCTCCAGTGGTGGGTGATATGACGCATGATTCCTTGCTGTGGGACCTCTCTCCTCTGTCTGGGTGCTGGGGCAGAAATAACTGAAAGTGGCCTTCTCCAGTGGTGGGTGATATGACGCATGATTCCTTGCTGTGGGACCTCTCTCCTCTGTCTGGGTGCTGGGGCCGAAATAACTGAAAGTGGCCTTCTCCAGTGGTGGGTGATATGACGCATGATTCCTTGCTGTGGGACCTCTCTCCTCTGTCTGGGTGCTGGGGCAGAAATAACTGAAAGTGGCCTTCTCCAGTGGTGGGTGATATGACGCATGATTCCTTGCTGTGGGACCTCTCTCCTCTGTCTGGGTGCTGGGGCTGAAATAACTGAAAGTGGCCTTCTCCAGTGGTGGGTGATATGACGCATGATTCCTTGCTGTGGGACCTCTCTCCTCTGTCTGGGTGCTGGGGCCGAAATAACTGAAAGTGGCCTTCTCCAGTGGTGGGTGATATGACGCATGATTCCTTGCTGTGGGACCTCTCTCCTCTGTCTGGGTGCTGGGCCGAAATAACTGAAAGTGGCCTTCTCCAGTGGTGGGTGATATGACGCATGATTCCTTGCTGTGGGACCTCTCTCCTCTGTCTGGGTGCTGGGCCGAAATAACTGAAAGTGGCCTTCTCCAGTGGTGGGTGATATGACGCATGATTCCTTGCTGTGGGACCTCTCTCCTCTGTCTGGGTGCTGGGGCGGAAATAACTGAAAGTGGCCTTCTCCAGTGGTGGGTGATATGACGCATGATTCCTTGCTGTGGGACCTCTCTCCTCTGTCTGGGTGCTGGGGCCGAAATAACTGAAAGTGGCCTTCTCCAGTGGTGGGTGATATGACGCATGATTCCTTGCTGTGGGACCTCTCTCCTCTGTCTGGGTGCTGGGCCGAAATAACTGAAAGTGGCCTTCTCCAGTGGTGGGTGATATGACGCATGATTCCTTGCTGTGGGACCTCTCTCCTCTGTCTGGGTGCTGGGGCCGAAATAACTGAAAGTGGCCTTCTCCAGTGGTGGGTGATATGACGCATGATTCCTTGCTGTGGGACCTCTCTCCTCTGTCTGGGTGCTGGGGCCGAAATAACTGAAAGTGGCCTTCTCCAGTGGTGGGTGATATGACGCATGATTCCTTGCTGTGGGACCTCTCTCCTCTGTCTGGGTGCTGGGCCGAAATAACTGAAAGTGGCCTTCTCCAGTGGTGGGTGATATGACGCATGATTCCTTGCTGTGGGACCTGTCTCCTCTGTCTGGGTGCTGGGCCGAAATAACTGAAAGTGGCCTTCTCCAGTGGTGGGTGATATGAGCGCATGATTCCTTGCTGTGGGACCTCTCTCCTCTGTCTGGGTGCTGGGGCAGAAATAACTGAAAGTGGCCTTCTCCAGTGGTGGGTGATATGACGCATGATTCCTTGCTGTGGGACCTCTCTCCTCTGTCTGGGTGCTGGGGCCAGAAATAACTGAAAGTGGCCTTCTCCAGTGGTGGGTGATATGACGCATGATTCCTTGCTGTGGGACCTCTCTCCTCTGTCTGGGTGCTGGGGCAGAAATAACTGAAAGTGGCCTTCTCCAGTGGTGGGTGATATGACGCATGATTCCTTGCTGTGGGACCTCTCTCCTCTGTCTGGGTGCTGGGGCAGAAATAACTGAAAGTGGCCTTCTCCAGTGGTGGGTGATATGACGCATGATTCCTTGCTGTGAGGACCTGTACTCCTCGGTCTGGGTGCTGGGCTGAAATAACTGAAAGTGGCCTTCTCCAGTGGTGGGTGATATGGCGCATGATTCCTTGCTGTGGGACTCTCTCCTCTGTCTGGGTGCTGGGCCAGAAATAACTGAAAGTGGCCTTCTCCAGTGGTGGGTGATATGACGCATGATTCCTTGCTGTGGGACCTCTCTCTCTCTGTCTGGGTGCTGGGGCTGAAATAACTGAAAGTGGCCTTCTCCAGTGGTGGGTGATATGACGCATGATTCCTTGCTGTGGGACCTGTCTCCTCTGTCTGGGTGCTGGGGCAGAAATAACTGAAAGTGGCCTTCTCCAGTGGTGGGTGATATGACGCATGATTCCTTGCTGTGGGACCTCTCTCCTCTGTCTGGGTGCTGGGGCCAGAAATAACTGAAAGTGGCCTTCTCCAGTGGTGGGTGATATGACGCATGATTCCTTGCTGTGGGACCTCTCTCCTCTGTCTGGGTGCTGGGGCCGAAATAACTGAAAGTGGCCTTCTCCAGTGGTGGGTGATATGACGCATGATTCCTTGCTGTGGGACCTCTCTCCTCTGTCTGGGTGCTGGGGCCGAAATAACTGAAAGTGGCCTTCTCCAGTGGTGGGTGATATGACGCATGATTCCTTGCTGTGGGACCTCTCTCCTCTGGTCTGGGTGCTGGGCCGAAATAACTGAAAGTGGCCTTCTCCAGTGTTGGGTGATATGACGCATGATTCCTTGCAGTGGGACCTCTCTCAATTGATATTGGTTAAATTTTATTTATTTTATTTTATTTTAATTCATTTCCCTATCCACATTTGTTTGCAGGGATTTACCTACATTTTGCTGCCTTTGGCAGCCCTCTAGCCCGTTCTGGACTATTTTACAGCCTTTTTAGTGCCTAAAGTTCGGGTCCCATTGACTTCAATGGGGTTCGGGTTCGGGATAAAGTTCGGGTCGAGTTCGGATCCGAACCCGAACATTTCGGGAAGTTCGGCGAACTTCCCGAACCAAGCTTCCAGGTGTTAGCTCATCTCTACCCGATACCCAAATAAGTAAAGTGTGCAGTAATTCCAAGAGCGACGCCTGTCATCCTGCATCACTCACAGTATTATTTCACTACTAAAGCAGACTCCCCTATGCATGTTACTGCAAGGCACAGTGTTCTACACTACTATAAAGGCTCTCAGCAGCCAGGAAATAGCAGTTTTAAACATAATTTGTCTGCAAATACATTCGGATCAAACCAAATTTTCCCTACAAATTTAGCGAACTGGCAGATCGAATTTCTGAAAAATTCGCTCATCGCTAATCAGTGTATTGCACAGTGTAATGCATTGATAGTTTGTCTATGAGACCCAGCACTAGGGGCTGGGGCCTCATGTAGGCCTCCCATAGTTGCCAGGCCCCAAGGCCCTTTGAAAGTCTTGGGGCTGCCCATGGAAACCATCTGGTCCCCATCACGCGGAGTTCAGGAGAGGAGTGCAGACCTCCTGCATGCCACCGTCAGCACTGACCGCGGCATATGAGAGGGAGTTAATCCACTGGCATCAGCGTTATCACTGATGCTGTTGGATCACGGCAGGGAGTCTGGCTGTCACTAACTCCCAGGCCCCTGCTGCTGATCATCGCCGCCACCTTCGCGGTGGGAGAGGGAGAGACCACAGGATGAGGATGCTTGTGTTAGGGCACAGGAGTACCGGCCGTTAGGACACGAGCATTCTTGTCCTGGAATCCTTAAGCTGTTAAATTCCATGCTTTGGCCTCGTCTTGCACCTCTTCTGTGCGGTTGGTTCTATTCCGTTTAGAAATGGTTTTAAGGAAAATGTCTTTCCCTCAAGTCTTGACCGAGGGACTCAAGACCCAGAGCTCACAGGGACAGAATCTGGCCAGGTACAGTAGTGACTAGAGCAAATCAGCGAACTCCATGAGAAGTAGAATTCGATCAATTTCTGTAAAAATTTGATTTGCTGCAAGCCGGGCTTCCCCTCATGCTTCATAGTAATTAATCGATTTGACCGGAAATGGTGTAAAAAAAAAAAAAAAGAAAATCATACTTACTGTACCTCATCAGTTTGACTGTGAAAAGGCAGATGCCGCCAGATGCCTCTCTCCTCTGTCTGGAGTGCTGGGCCAAAATAACTGAAGTGGCCTTCTCGGTGGTGAGTTGATGACGCATGATTCCCTTGCTGTGGGACCTCTCTCCTCTGTCTGGGTGCTGGGCCGGAAATTACTGAGAGTGGCCTTCTCCGGTGGTGGTTGATATAGCGCATGATTACTTGCTGTAGGGACCTCTCTCCTCTGTTTGGGTGCTGGGCGAGAAATAACGGAGAGTATGGCCTTCTCCGGCGGTTGTTGATATGAGCGCATGATTCCTTGCTGTGTGACCTCTCTCCTCTGTCTGGGAGCTGGGCCGAAATAACTGAGAGTGGCCTTCTCCGGTGTTGGTTGATATGACGCATGATTCCTTGCTGTGGCACCTCTCCCCTCTGTCTGGGTGCTGGGCAGAAATAACTTAGAGTGGCCTTCTCCAGTGGTGGTTGATGATATGACGCATGATTCCTTGCTGTGGGTCCCTCTCTCTCTGTCTTTGTGCTGGGCAGAAATAACTGAGTGGCCTTCTCCAGTGGTAGGTGATATGACGCATGATTCCTTGATGTGGGACCTGTATCCTCAGTCTGGGTGCTTGGCTGAAATAACTAAAAGTGGCCTTCTCCAGTTTTGGGTGATATGAGGCATGATTCCTTGCTGTGGGACCTCTCTCCTCTGTCTGGGTGCTGGGCCAAAATAACTGAAAGTGGCCTTCTTCGGTGGTGGTTGATATGACGCATGATTCCTTGCTGTGGGACCTCTCTCCGCTGTCTGGGTGCTGGGGACCGAAATAACTGAGTGGCCTTCTCCAGTGGTGGGTGATATGGCGCATGATTCCTTGATGTGGGACCTGTTTCCTTGGTCTGGGTGCTGGGCTGAAATAACTGAAAGTGGCCTTCTCCAGTGGTGGGTGATATGATTCATGATTCCTTGATGTGGGACCTGTATCCTCAGTCTGGGTGCCGGGCCGAAATAACTGAAAGTGGCCTTCTCCAGTGGTGGGTGATATGATGCATGATTCCTTGCTGTGGGACCTCTCTCCTCTGTCTGGGTGCTGGGTCGAAATAACTGAAAGTGGCCTTCTTCAGTGGTGGGTAACATGACGCATGATTCCATCCTGTGGGACCTGTATCCTCGGTCTGGGTGCTGGGCTGAAATAACTGAAAGTGGCCTTCTCCAGTGGTGTGTGATATGGCGCGTGATTACTTGCTGTGGACCTCTCTCCTCTGTCTGGGTGCTGGGCCGGAAATAACTGAGAGTGGCCTTTTCCGGTGGTGGTTGATATGACGCATGATTCCTTGCTAGTGACCTCTCCTCTATCTGGGTGCTAGGCTGAAATTACTGAAAGTGGCCTTCTTCAGTGGTGGGTGATATGGCGCATGATTCCTTGCTGTGGGACCTGTATCCTCGGTCTGGGTGCTGGGCTGAAATAACTGAAATGGCCTTCTCCAGTGGATGGTGATATGACGCATGATTCCTTGCTGTGGGACCTCTCTCCTCTGCTCCTGGGTGCTGGGCCAGAAATAACTGAGAGTGGCCTTCTCCGGTTGTGGGTGATATGACGCATGATTCCTTGATGTGGGACCTGTATCCTCGGTCTGGGTGCTGGGCGGAAATAACTGAAAGTGGCCTTCTCCAGTGGTGGTTGATATGAGCGCATGATTCCTTGCTGTGGGACCTCTCTCCTCTGTCTCGGTGCTGGGGACCAGAAATAACTGAGTGGCCTTCTCAGT
>JAKVIS010006588.1:0-10185 GCA_033119425.1 Bufotes viridis
ACACAGGAATAGAAAGCAGCCACCGACAGAGCTAAGCCTTTTCTGTTTCTTGCTTTTTGGCCGCTGAAATGCAGGAGCAGTTCAGCTTAGCTTCTGCAACTCACCACCTCTCATGAGATACCATACCTTTTATGCATTTTTGGAGTTGGCAGAATGAGAATGCACATGCCTGTCCAATCAAAGTTCTGTGCTAGCACTTAATGAATTTAGCACCTCTGCAACTGCCCTACCTGCTCCAGGAATTCAAAAGCAGGTTCCAACCAAGTATTTTATTGCAGCTATAATGAAAAGTGCTCATAAACTAGGCTTTGTCCTTGCTGACATCTGTGGTTGCAATCCAATCCCTTGTCAACATTTCTTCTTCATTGGAATGACAGCTGTGTTTAACTGCAAATCAAAATGGCTGCCCCCAGAAAATAAATATGGCAGCCTCCATAAAAATTTCAGTACACGGAACACTGAGCGTGTCACAATGGAACCCTTCAGCATACATGGATGATGACATCACAATGGACCCTTGCTGTTTTCCTCCCTGGCAGCAGCCATGATGCTTCATTCTTCAGTCAGGTGTGGATCCATGCACCTCAACAGGTAAGGGCACCAATCAACAGGTAAGGGGCACATTTTTGTGTGTCAAACGAAGGTGTCAGATTATGGAAGATTTGTTTGAGGGAACAAGTGGCGCTTCTGTGCAGATTGGAATACTGTCCAGCGTCTATTAGCAAGCCCAGGACACAAAAGCCTTCTTAACTGTTCCTGATGGTATGGAAAAATGAACTCTTAGGAGTAACCCTTGTTACTCGCTTTCTCAACACAGGAATAGAAAGCAGCAACCGACAGAGCTAAGCCTTTTCTGTTTCTTGCTTTTGGCCGCTGAAATGCAGGTGCAGTTCAGCTTAGCTTCTGCAACTCACCACCTCTCATGAGATACCATACCTTTTATGCATTTTTGGAGTTGGCAGAATGAGAATGCACATGCCTGTCCAATCAAAGTTCTGTGCTAGCACTAAATGAACTTAGCAACTCTGCAACTGCCCTACCTGCTCCAGGAATTCAAAAGCAGGTTCCAACCAAGTATTTTATTGCAGCTATAATGAAAAGTGCTCATAAACTAGGCTTTGTCCTTGCTGACGTCTGTGGTTGCAATCCAATCCCTTGCCAACATTTCTTATTCATTGAAATGACAGCTGTGTTTAACTGCAAATCAAAATGGCTGCCCCCAGAAAATAAATATGGCAGCCTCCATAAAAGCTTCAGTACAAGTAACACTGAGCGTGTCACAATGGAACCCTTCAGCATACATGGAGGATGACATCACAATGGACCCTTGATGTTTTCCTCCCTGGCAGCACCCATAATGCTTCATTCTTCAGTCAGGTGTGGATCCATGCACCTCAACAGGTAAGGGCACCAATCAACAGGTAAGGGCACGTTTTTGTGTGTCAAACGAAGGTGTCAGATTATGGAAGATTTGTTTGAGGGAACAAGTGGCGCGTCTGTGCAGATTAAAATACTGTCCAGCGTCTATTAGCAAGCCCAGGACACAAAAGCCTTCTTAACTGTTCCTGATGGTATGGAAAAATGAACTCTTAGAGTAACCCTTGTTACTCGCTTTCTCAACACAGGAATAGAAAGCGGCCACCGACAGAGCTAAGCCTTTTCTGTTTCTTGCTTTTTGGCCGCTGAAATGCAGGTGCAGTTCAGCTTAGCTTCTGCAACTCACCACCTCTCATGTGATACCATTCCTTTTATGCATTTTTGGAGTTGGCAGAATGAGAATGCACATGCCTGTCCAATCAAAGTTCTGGGCTAGCACTAAATGAACTTAGCACCTCTGCAACTGCCCTACCTGCTCCAGGAATCCACAAGCAGGTTACAACCAAGTATTTTATTGCAGCTATAATGAAAAGTGCTCATAAACTAGGCTTTGTCCTTGCTGACGCCTGTGGTTGCAATCCAATCCCTTGCCAACATTTATTATTCATTGAAATGACAGCTGTTTTTAACTGCAAATCAAAATTGCTGCCCCAGAAAATAAATATGGCAGCCTCCATAAAATTTTCAGTACACGGAACACTGAGTGTGTCACAATGGAACCCTTCAGCATACATGGATGATGACATCACAATGGACCCTTGCTGTTTTCCTCCCTTGCAGCAGCCATGATGCTTCATTCTTCAGTCAGGTGTGGATCCATGCACCTCAACAGGTAAGGGCACCAATCAACAGGTAAGGGCACGTTTTTGTGTGTCAAACGAAGGTGTCAGATTATGGAAGATTTGTTTGAGGGAACAAGTGGCGCTTCTGTGCAGATTGGAATACTGTCCAGCGTCTATTAGCAAGCCCAGGACACAAAAGCCTTCTTAACTGTTCCTGATGGTATGGAAAAATGAACTCTTAGAGTAACCCTTGTTACTCGTTTTCTCAACACAGGAATAGAAAGCAGCCACCGACAGAGCTAAGCCTTTTCTGTTTCTTGCTTTTTGGCCGCTGAAATGCAGGTGCAGTTCAGCTTAGCTTCTTCAACTCACCACCTCTCATGAGATACCATACCTTTTATGCATTTTTGGAGTTGGCAGAATGAGAATGCACATGCCTGTCCAATCAAAGTTCTGTGCTAGCACTAAATGAACTTAGCACCTCTGCAACTGCCCTACCTGCTCCAGGAATCCAAAAGCAGGTTCCAACCAAGTATTTTATTGCAGCTATAATGAAAAGTGCTCATAAACTAGGCTTTGTCCTTGCTGACGTCTGTGGTTGCAATCCAATCCCCTTGTCAACATTTCTTATTCATTGAAATGACAGCTGTGTTTAACTGCAAATCAAAATGGCTGCCCCCAGAAAATAAATATGGCAGCCTCCATAAAAATTTCAGTACACGGAACACTGAGCGTGTCACAATGGAACCCTTCAGCATACATGGATGATGACATCACAATGGACCCTTGCTGTTTTCCTCCCTGGCAGCACCCATGATGCTTCATTCTTCAGTCAGGTGTGGATCCATGCACCTCAACAGGTAAGGGCACCAATCAACAGGTAAGGGCACGTTTTTGTGTGTCAAACGAAGGTGTCAGATTATGGAAGATTTGTTTAAGGGAACAAGTGGCGCTTCTGTGCAGATTAAAATACTGTCCAGAGTCTATTAGCAAGCCCAGGACACAAAAGCCTTCTTAACTGTTCCTGATGGTATGGAAAAATGAACTCTTAGAGTAACCCTCGTTACTCGCTTCTCAACACAGGAATAGAAAGTGGCCACCGACAGAGCTAAGCCTTTTCTGTTTCTTGCTTTTTGGCCGCTGAAATGCAGGTGCAGTTCAGCTTAGCTTCTGCAACTCACCACTAGTGTTGAGCGAACAGTTCGAGCATCGTTCGGGTTCGCACCGAATTTTGGGGTGTTCGGGACATGGACCCGAACCCGAACATTTTCAAAAAGTTCGGGTTCGGTGTTCGCCGATTACTCCCGCTTTCTGAAGGGCTGCACAGCAGCCAATCAGCTAGCGTTTTACTTCTTGCTCCTAAGAGTCCATCACAGCCATGCCTACTAATGGCATGGCTGTGATTGGCCAAGTGCAGCATGTGACCCAGCCTCTATTTAAGCTGCAGTCACGTAGCGCCCGCACGTCACACTGCTCTGATTAGTGTAGGGAGAGGACTCAGCTTCTGTCAGTGCGAGATTAGGCAGGTTAAAGTCAGCAACAGCACCTAATGAACGGATCGATTTACAGCTGAGAATCATTGAACTTCTGCTAGTTACTTGCTCGCTGGTTTTTAGGCTGCACAGAGCGTTTTTCTGTCACTTATTTTCTGGGTTGATCGGCAGCCATTTTGTGACTTGTGGTGCGCCAGAAGAAGCTGCCACCAAGTCCATCAATCCATCAAAAATATTTTATTTTTTTGCTATATCCTACATCAGGGGCTTGGCTGTGCTAATTGTCATCCCTAGAAACTCAGGAAAGAAATTTCTATATTTTATTAAGGGTTAAATACAATTGCCCAAATACCAATCCCCTAAATCTGGTGTTCCAGCTTTGGCTAGACAAGTATAATACTGTCTGCTGTCTGGCAAAGGATAGATTATTTTCTGGGGTTAAATTCAATTGCCAATATAGCAATACCATAAATCAGTGGTTTCAGCTGTGGCTGGCAAAATAGAATAGTGTCCGAGGTAACGCACACACGTACAGACGCACGTACACGATTCTTGAATAGTTGTATTATCGCGATAATAAAACTAACAGTGTAAAGTTGACTGTATTGCTCTAACTTATATTCGCATTCTAATGTAACTTCTATTACAGCACACCAATACTAAAACTGATTAAGAGACAGCTTTAAGTTCTATTCGAACGCGATTGCAACTTTGGAACTTAAAGTGGTGTACGATTTTAAAAGTTGAGTACTAAAAGTTGGAATCGCAATGCGATTCTTATGTATTTGCTTAATCGCATTGCGATTACAACTTTGAGCTACCGATCACATGGGAACGCTTCCTCCAGTAGAATGTACTAGCCGGATGTGAGAATTGGGTTGAAATCGCAATGCGATTATTATATATCTGCTTAATCGCATTGCCGTTTCAACTTAGCATTGCTAAATAATTCCATTCATATTCGTTAACTTACTGACTCAGTAAGTTAACGATATGGATGGAATTATTTAGCAATGCTAAGTTGAAATCGCAATGCGATTAAGCAAATATATAAGAATCGCATTGCGATTTCAACTTAATTCTCAGATCCGACAGTACATTCTACTGGAGGAGGCGTTCCCATGGTGATCGTTAGCTCAAAGTTGTAATCGCAAGGCGTTTATTGCGGTATATTATCCCTCTGGGTGTCTTTTACAGCCTTTTAGTGCCCAAAAGTTCGGGTCCTCATTGACTTCTATGGGGTTCGGGTTCGGGATGAAGTTCGGGTTGAGTTCGGATCACGAACCCGACATTTTCCGGAAGTTCGGCCGAACCTCTCGAACCCGAACATCCAGATGTTCGCTCATCTCTACTCACCACCTCTCATGAGATACCATACCTTTTATGCATTTTTGGAGTTGGCAGAATGAGAATGCACTTGCCTGTCCAATCAAAGTTCTGTGCTAGCACTAAATGAACTTAGCACCTCTGCAACTGCCCTACCTGCTCCAGGAATCCAAAAGCAGGTTCCAACCAAGTATTTTATTGCAGCTATAATGAAAAGTGCTCATAAACTAGGCTTTGTCCTTGCTGACGTCTGTGGTTGCAATCCAATCCCTTGCCAACATTTATTATTCATTGAAAGGACAGCTGTGTTTAACTGCAAATCAAAATGGCTGCCCCAGAAAATAAAAATGGCAGCCTCCATAAAATTTTCAGTATACGGAACATTGAGTGTGTCACAATGGAACCCTTCAGCATACATGGATGATGACATCACAATGGACCCTTGCTGTTTTCCTCCCTGGCAGCAGCTATGATGCTTCATTCTTCAGTCAGGTGTGGATCCATGCACCTCAACAGGTAAGGGCACCAATCAACAGGTAAGGGCACGTTTTTGTGTGTCAAACGAAGGTGTCAGATTATGGAAGATTTGTTTGAGGGAACAAGTGGCGCTTCTGTGCAGATTGGAATACTGTCCAGCATCTATTAGCAAGCCCAGGACACAAAAGCCTTCTTAACTGTTCCTGATGGTATGGAAAAATGAACTCTCAGAGTAACCCTCGTTACTCGCTTTCTCAACACAGGAATAGAAAGTGGCCACCGACAGAGCTAAGCCTTTTCTGTTTCTTGCTTTTTGGCAGCTGAAATGCAGGTGCAGTTCAGCTTAGCTTCTGCAACTCACCACCTCTCATGAGATACCATACCTTTTATGCATTTTTGGAGTTGACAGAATGAGAATGCACATGCCTGTCCAATCAAATTTCTGTGCTAGCACTAAATGAACTTAGCACCTCTGCAACTGCCCTACCTGCTCCAGGAATTCAAAAGCAGGTTCCAACCAAGTATTTTATTGCAGCTATAATGAAAAGTGCTCATTAACTAGGCTTTGTCCTTGCTGACGTCTGTGATTGCAATCCAATCCCTTGCCAACATTTCTTATTCATTGAAATGACAGCTGTGTTTAACTGAAAATCAAAATGGCTGCCCCCAGAAAATAAATATGGCAGCCTCCATAAAAATTTCAGTACACGGAACACTGAGTGTGTCACAATGGAACCCTTCAGCATACATGGATGATGACATCACAATGGACCCTTGCTGTTTTCCTCCCTGGCAGCAGCCATGATGCTTCATTCTTCAGTCAGGTGTGGATCCATGCACCTCAATAGGTAAGGGCACCAATCAACAGGTAAGGGCACGTTTTTGTGTGTCAAACGAAGGTGTCAGATTATGGAAGATTTGTTTGAGGGAACAAGTGCTGCTTCTGTGCAGACTGGATTACTGTCCAGCGTCTATTAGCAAGCCCAGGACACAAAAGCCATCTTAACTGTTCCTGATGGTATGGAAAAATGAACTCTTAGAGTAACCCTTGTTACTCGCTTTCTCAACACAGGAATAGAAAGCGGCCACCGACAGAGCTAAGCCTTTTCTTATTCCTGCATTTTGGCCGCTGAAATGCAGGTGCAGTTCAGCTTAGCTTCTGCAACTCACCACCTCTCATGAGATACCATACCTTTTATGCATTTTTGGAGTTGTCAGAATGAGAATGCACATGCCTGTCCAATCAAAGTTCTGCGCTAGCACTAAATGAATTTAGCACCTCTGCAACTGCCCTACCTGCTCCAGGAATTCAAAAGCAGGTTCCAACCCAGTATTTTATTGCAGCTATAATGAAAAGTGCTCATAAACTAGGCTTTGTCCTTGCTGACGTCTGTGGTTGCAATCCAATCCCTTGCCAACATTTCTTATTCATTGAAATGACAGCTGTGTTTAACTGCAAATCAAAATGGCTGCCCTCAGAAAATAAATATGGCAGCCTCCATAAAAATTTCAGTACACGGAACACTGAGTGTGTCACAATGGAACCCTTCAGCATACATGGATGATGACATCACAATGGACCCTTGCTGTTTTCCTCCCAGGCAGCAGCCATGATGCTTCATTCTTCAGTCAGGTGTGGATCCATGCACCTCAACAGGTAAGGGCACCAATCAACAGGTAAGGGCACATTTTTGTGTGTCAAACGAAGGTGTCAGATTATGGAAGATTTGCTTGAGGGAACAAGTGGCGCTTCTGTGCAGATTGGAATACTGTCCAGCGTCTATTAGCAAGCCCAGGACACAAAAGCCTTCTTAACTGTTCCTGATGGTATGGAAAAATGAACTCTTAGAGTAACCCTTGTTACTCGCTTTCTGAACACAGGAATAGAAAGCAGCCACCGACAGAGCTAAGCCTTTTCTGTTTCTTGCTTTTTGGCCGCTGAAATGCAGGAGCAGTTCAGCTTAGCTTCTGCAACTCACCACCTCTCATGAGATACCATACCTTTTATGCATTTTTGGAGTTGGCAGAATGAGAATGCACATGCCTGTCCAATCAAAGTTCTGTGCTAGCACTTAATGAATTTAGCACCTCTGCAACTGCCCTACCTGCTCCAGGAATTCAAAAGCAGGTTCCAACCAAGTATTTTATTGCAGCTATAATGAAAAGTGCTCATAAACTAGGCTTTGTCCTTGCTGACATCTGTGGTTGCAATCCAATCCCTTGTCAACATTTCTTCTTCATTGGAATGACAGCTGTGTTTAACTGCAAATCAAAATGGCTGCCCCCAGAAAATAAATATGGCAGCCTCCATAAAAATTTCAGTACACGGAACACTGAGCGTGTCACAATGGAACCCTTCAGCATACATGGATGATGACATCACAATGGACCCTTGCTGTTTTCCTCCCTGGCAGCAGCCATGATGCTTCATTCTTCAGTCAGGTGTGGATCCATGCACATCAACAGGTAAGGGCACCAATCAACAGGTAAGGGCACATTTTTGTGTGTCAAACGAAGGTGTCAGATTATGGAAGATTTGTTTGAGGGAACAAGTGGCGCTTCTGTGCAGATTGGAATACTGTCCAGCGTCTATTAGCAAGCCCAGGACACAAAAGCCTTCTTAACTGTTCCTGATGGTATGGAAAAATGAACTCTTAGAGTAACCCTTGTTACTCGCTTCTCAACACAGGAATAGAAAGCAGCAACCGACAGAGCTAAGCCTTTTCTGTTTCTTGCTTTTTGGCCGCTGAAATGCAGGTGCAGTTCAGCTTAGCTTCTGCAACTCACCACCTCTCATGAGATACCATACCTTTATGCATTTTTGGAGTTGGCAGAATGAGAATGCACATGCCTGTCCAATCAAAGTTCTGTGCTAGCACTAAATGAACTTAGCAACTCTGCAACTGCCCTACCTGCTCCAGGAATTCAAAAGCAGGTTCCAACCAAGTATTTTATTGCAGCTATAATGAAAAGTGCTCATAAACTAGGCTTTGTCCTTGCTGACGTCTGTGGTTGCAATCCAATCCCTTGCCAACATTTCTTATTCATTGAAATGACAGCTGTGTTTAACTGCAAATCAAAATGGCTGCCCCAGAAAATAAATATGGCAGCCTCCATAAAAATTTCAGTACAAGTAACACTGAGCGTGTCACAATGGAACCCTTCAGCATACATGGAGGATGACATCACAATGGACCCTTGATGTTTTCCTCCCTGGCAGCACCCATAATGCTTCATTCTTCAGTCAGGTGTGGATCCATGCACCTCAACAGGTAAGGGCACCAATCAACAGGTAAGGGCACGTTTTTGTGTGTCAAACGAAGGTGTCAGATCATGGAAGATTTGTTTGAGGGAACAAGTGGCGCGTCTGTGCAGATTAAAATACTGTCCAGCGTCTATTAGCAAGCCCAGGACACAAAAGCCTTCTTAACTGTTCCTGATGGTATGGAAAAATGAACTCTTAGAGTAACCCTTGTTACTCGCTTTCTCAACACAGGAATAGAAAGCGGCCACCGACCGAGCTAAGCCTTTTCTGTTTCTTGCTTTTTGGCCGCTGAAATGCAGGTGCAGTTCAGCTTAGCTTCTGCAACTCACCACCTCTCATGTGATACCATTCCTTTTATGCATTTTTGGAGTTGGCAGAATGAGAATGCACATGCCTGTCCAATCAAAGTTCTGGGCTAGCACTAAATGAACTTAGCACCTCTGCAACTGCCCTACCTGCTCCAGGAATCCACAAGCAGGTTACAACCAAGTATTTTATTGCAGCTATAATGAAAAGTGCTCATAAACTAGGCTTTGTCCTTGCTGACGTCTGTGGTTGCAATCCAATCCCTTGCCAACATTTATTATTCATTGAAATGACAGCTGTTTTTAACTGCAAATCAAAATTGCTGCCCCCAGAGAAAATAAATATGGCAGCCTCCATAAAATTTTCAGTACACGGAACACTGAGTGTGTCACAATGGAACCCTTCAGCATACATGGATGATGACATCACAATGGACCCTTGCTGTTTTCCTCCCTTGCAGCAGCCATGATGCTTCATTCTTCAGTCAGGTGTGGATCCATGCACCTCAACAGGTAAGGGCACCAATCAACAGGTAAGGGCACGTTTTTGTGTGTCAAGCGAAGGTGTCAGATTATGGAAGATTTGTTTGAGGAACAAGTGGCGCTTCTGTGCAGATTGGAATACTGTCCAGCGTCTATTAGCAAGCCCAGGACACAAAAGCCTTCTTAACTGTTCCTGATGGTATGGAAAAATGAACTCTTAGAGTAACCCTTGTTACTCGCTTTTCTCAACACAGGAATAGAAAGCAGCCACCGACAGAGCTAAGCCTTTTCTGTTTCTTGCTTTTTGGCCGCTGAAATGCAGGTGCAGTTCAGCTTAGCTTCTTCAACTCACCACCTCTCATGAGATACCATACCTTTTATGCATTTTTGGAGTTGGCAGAATGAGAATGCACATGCCTGTCCAATCAAAGTTCTGTGCTAGCACTAAATGAACTTAGCACCTCTGCAACTGCCCTACCTGCTCCAGGAATCCAAAAGCAGGTTCCAACCAAGTATTTTATTGCAGCTATAATGAAAAGTGCTCATAAACTAGGCTTTGTCCTTGCTGAGCGTCTGTGGTTGCAATCCAATCCCTTGTCAACATTTCTTATTCATTGAAATGACAGCTGTGTTTAACTGCAAATCAAAATGGCTGCCCCCAGAAAATAAATATGGCA
>JAKVIS010006589.1:0-10093 GCA_033119425.1 Bufotes viridis
GTTCACCTTTACGATTCCAAACTTTGCATAGAGTACAAACCTCAAAAGATAACAAAGCATACCATATCTAAATCCGGCTGTTGAGACGAGAAACTGATTGTTTTTCTCATGAATTTGTCAGCGCAGAAGAATTACGGTGCTTGTGAATCATCTCTTAAATGTTTCTCCTTATTTGTAACTACTTTTAAACTACTCTATGATTAACCCTTAAATACAGGATTACATAGTATTGATAGTGGCAGTGTATTCATTGGCAATCTGTCTAGACTCCATCTTGGAACCGTTACGCATAAGCTCACCTTAATTTGAAAGGTTGCGAATGAAAGTTTGGCAAACAATGCAAAGTTGTTGATTTAAGACTATACTTTCAGGGATCATTTCTATAGGCTTTGAAGGGAGAAATGTGCTTGAAAGTGTCTGAGCTCACTCTCCACGATGATGAGTTTTAGGGCTTTCTTCTGAGCATGAAAGCAGTTGATGACTCTGTTTTATGCAGTGGTTGTCTGCTTTTGATGACTGTTCTCTTCTTTTTAAGAAGATGGAGAAGAAAGCTCTTTCAGAGTGGTTATAATCAGTTAAAGGAACAAGAAATCCATGACAGGAAAGGGTTTCAAAAACCTGATTAGTATGCTGTAGTCAAATTTTTAACATGATTGATTTTTCTAATGTTTATTTGTCTCGCACTTTCTTTTTGCATCAATCGGGAAAAAAAATTCAAAGCAGACTAAAAAGTTTTAGTCTAAGAAGATTTGTAAAAGTCTGGCAAACACTAATGTGTAAACTTTGCCGGTAACATTAAATGTAAGGGATTTCTAGCTATCATATAACCGATGAAAGTTTTTAGTTAAGAGAATCAGAAAAAGTATTTAAAATTCTACATTAGGGCAGATTCGCATATACCGTTATTAAATGCCATGGAAAATAAAGTGCCCCAAAAATGCACCTATAGCACAGTCGCATTTGACCCCGACTCCTTAGATTTCCCACTTGGCAGTGGGTAAAAACCTCTGAAAAACATGGCAAATCCGAATAAAAATATACTGTAAGACATAAAGAATGTTGCAGTGGATTTATACATGGAGTTATTTGACAGTATTTTTGAATCCACTCTCACATTTTGCTTCATAAACCGATTGTTCACTCATTTGAACTTACTACACAAATTAAGCCTTAAATAGAGGCATAAATTGTGTTTACATTTAGTTAATTCAAAACTCTTGCGGCTAGTTCACCTTCAGATTCCAAACTTTGCATAGAGTACAAACCTCAAAAGATAACAAAGCATATCCATATCTAAATCCGCTGTTGAGACGAAACTGATTATTTTTCATGAATTTGTCAGCGCAGAAGAATTACGGTACTTGTGAATCATCTCTTAAATGTTTCTCCTTATTTGTAACTACTTTTAAACTACTCTATGATTAACCCTTAAATACAGGATTACATAGTATTGATAGTGGCAGTGTATTCATTGGCAATCTGTCTAGACTCCATCTTGGAACCGTTACGCATAAGCTCACCTTAATTTGAAAGGTTGCGAATGAAAGTTTGGCAAACAATGCAAAGTTGTTGATTTAAGACTATACTTTCAGGGATCATTTCTATAGGCTTTGAAGGGAGAAATGTGCTTGAAAGTGTCTGAGCTCACTCTCCACGATGATGAGTTTTAGGGCTTTCTTCTGAGCATGAAAGCAGTTGATGACTCTGTTTTATGCAGTGGTTGTCTGCTTTTTGATGACTGTTCTCTTCTTTTTAAGAAGATGGAGAAGAAAGCTCTTTCAGAGTGGTTATAATCAGTTAAAGAACAAGAAATCCATGACAGGAAAGGGTTTCAAAACCTGATTAGTATGCTGTAGTCAAATTTTTAACATGATTGATTTTTCTAATGTTTATTTGTCTCGCACTTTCTTTTTGCATCAATCGGAAAAAAAAATTCAAAGCAGACTAAAAAGTTTTAGTCTAAGAAGATTTGTAAAAGTCTGGCAAACACTAATGTGTAAACTTTGCCGGTAACATTAAATTAAGGGATTTCTAGCTATCATATAACCGATGAAAGTTTTAGTTAAGAGAATCAGAAAAAGTATTTAAAATTCTACATTAGGGCAGATTCGCATATACCGTTATTAAATGCCATGGAAAATAAGTGCCCCAAAATGCACCTATAGCACAGTCGCATTTGACCCGACTCGCCCCAGATTTCCCACTTGGCAGTGGGTAAAAACCTCTGAAAAACATGGCAAATCCGAATAAAAATATACTCGCAAGACATAAGAATGTTGCAGTGGATTTATACATGGAGTTATTTGACAGTATTTTTGAATCCACTCTCACATTTTGCTTCATAAACCGATTGTTCACTCATTTGAACTTACTACACAAATTAAGCCTTAAATAGAGGCATAAATTGTGTTTACATTTGGATTAATTCAAAACTCTTGCGGCTAGTTCACCTTCAGATTCCAAACTTTGCATAGAGTACAAACCTCAAAAGATAACAAAGCATATCCATATCTAAATCCGCTGTTGAGACGAAACTGATTATTTTTCATGAATTTGTCAGCGCAGAAGAATTACGGTACTTGTGAATCATCTCTTAAATGTTTCTCCTTATTTGTAACTACTTTTAAACTACTCTATGATTAACCCTTAAATACAGGATTACATAGTATTGATAGTGGCAGTGTATTCATTGGCAATCTGTCTAGACTCCATCTTGGAACCGTTACGCATAAGCTCACCTTAATTTGAAAGGTTGCGAATGAAAGTTTGGCAAACAATGCAAAGTTGTTGATTTAAGACTATACTTTCAGGGATCATTTCTATAGGCTTTGAAGGGAGAAATGTGCTTGAAAGTGTCTGAGCTCACTCTCCACGATGATGAGTTTTAGGGCTTTCTTCTGAGCATGAAAGCAGTTGATGACTCTGTTTTATGCAGTGGTTGTCTGCTTTTGATGACTGTTCTCTTCTTTTTAAGAAGATGGAGAAGAAAGCTCTTTCAGAGTGGTTATAATCAGTTAAAGAACAAGAAATCCATGACAGGAAAGGGTTTCAAAACCTGATTAGTATGCTGTAGTCAAATTTTTAACATGATTGATTTTTCTAATGTTTATTTGTCTCGCACTTTCTTTTTGCATCAATCGGAAAAAAAAATTCAAAGCAGACTAAAAAGTTTTAGTCTAAGAAGATTTGTAAAAGTCTGGCAAACACTAATGTGTAAACTTTGCCGGTAACATTAAATTAAGGGATTTCTAGCTATCATATAACCGATGAAAGTTTTAGTTAAGAGAATCAGAAAAAGTATTTAAAATTCTACATTAGGGCAGATTCGCATATACCGTTATTAAATGCCATGGAAAATAAGTGCCCCAAAATGCACCTATAGCACAGTCGCATTTGACCCCGACTAGCCTCAGATTTCCCACTTGGCAGTGGGTAAAAACCTCTGAAAAACATGGCAAATCCGAATAAAAATATACTCGCAAGACATAAGAATGTTGCAGTGGATTTATACATGGAGTTATTTGACAGTATTTTGAATCCACTCTCACATTTTGCTTCATAAACCGATTGTTCACTCATTTGAACTTACTACACAAATTAAGCCTTAAATAGAGGCATAAATTGTGTTTACATTTGGATTAATTCAAAACTCTTGCGGCTAGTTCACCTTCAGATTCCAAACTTTGCATAGAGTACAAACCTCAAAAGATAACAAAGCATATCCATATCTAAATCCGCTGTTGAGGCGAAACTGATTATTTTTCATGAATTTGTCAGCGCAGAAGAATTACGGTACTTGTGAATCATCTCTTAAATGTTTCTCCTTATTTGTAACTACTTTTAAACTACTCTATGATTAACCCTTAAATACAGGATTACATAGTATTGATAGTGGCAGTGTATTCATTGGCAATCTGTCTAGACTCCATCTTGGAACCGTTACGCATAAGCTCACCTTAATTTGAAAGGTTGCGAATGAAAGTTTGGCAAACAATGCAAAGTTGTTGATTTAAGACTATACTTTCAGGGATCATTTCTATAGGCTTTGAAGGGAGAATGTGCTTGAAAGTGTCTGAGCTCACTCTCCACGATGATGAGTTTTAGGGCTTTCTTCTGAGCATGAAAGCAGTTGATGACTCTGTTTTATGCAGTGGTTGTCTGCTTTTGATGACTGTTCTCTTCTTTTTAAGAAGATGGAGAAGAAAGCTCTTTCAGAGTGGTTATAATCAGTTAAAGAACAAGAAATCCATGACAGGAAAGGGTTTCAAAACCTGATTAGTATGCTGTAGTCAAATTTTTAACATGATTGATTTTTCTAATGTTTATTTGTCTCGCACTTTCTTTTTGCATCAATCGGAAAAAAAATTCAAAGCAGACTAAAAAGTTTTAGTCTAAGAAGATTTGTAAAAGTCTGGCAAACACTAATGTGTAAACTTTGCGGTAACATTAAATTAAGGGATTTCTAGCTATCATATAACCGATGAAAGTTTTAGTTAAGAGAATCAGAAAAAGTATTTAAAATTCTACATTAGGGCAGATTCGCATATACCGTTATTAAATGCCATGGAAAATAAGTGCCCCAAAATGCACCTATAGCACAGTCGCATTTGACCCGACTCGCCCCAGATTTCCCACTTGGCAGTGGGTAAAAACCTCTGAAAAACATGGCAAATCCGAATAAAAATATACTCGCAAGACATAAGAATGTTGCAGTGGATTTATACATGGAGTTATTTGACAGTATTTTTGAATCCACTCTCACATTTTGCTTCATAAACCGATTGTTCACTCATTTGAACTTACTACACAAATTAAGCCTTAAATAGAGGCATAAATTGTGTTTACATTTGGATTAATTCAAAACTCTTGCGGCTAGTTCACCTTCAGATTCCAAACTTTGCATAGAGTACAAACCTCAAAAAGATAACAAAGCATATCCATATCTAAATCCGCTGTTGAGACGAAACTGATTATTTTCATGAATTTGTCAGCGCAGAAGAATTACGGTACTTGTGAATCATCTCTTAAATGTTTCTCCTTATTTGTAACTACTTTTAAACTACTCTATGATTAACCCTTAAATACAGGATTACATAGTATTGATAGTGGCAGTGTATTCATTGGCAATCTGTCTAGACTCCATCTTGGAACCGTTACGCATAAGCTCACCTTAATTTGAAAGGTTGCGAATGAAAGTTTGGCAAACAATGCAAAGTTGTTGATTTAAGACTATACTTTCAGGGATCATTTCTATAGGCTTTGAAGGGAGAAATGTGCTTGAAAGTGTCTGAGCTCACTCTCCACGATGATGAGTTTTAGGGCTTTCTTCTGAGCATGAAAGCAGTTGATGACTCTGTTTTATGCAGTGGTTGTCTGCTTTTGATGACTGTTCTCTTCTTTTTAAGAAGATGGAGAAGAAAGCTCTTTCAGAGTGGTTATAATCAGTTAAAGAACAAGAAATCCATGACAGGAAAGGGTTTCAAAACCTGATTAGTATGCTGTAGTCAAATTTTTAACATGATTGATTTTTCTAATGTTTATTTGTCTCGCACTTTCTTTTTTGCATCAATCGGAAAAAAAAATTCAAAGCAGACTAAAAAGTTTTAGTCTAAGAAAGATTTGTAAAAGTCTGGCAAACACTAATGTGTAAACTTTGCGGTAACATTAAATTAAGGGATTTCTAGCTATCATATAACCGATGAAAGTTTTAGTTAAGAGAATCAGAAAAAGTATTTAAAATTCTACATTAGGGCAGATTCGCATATACCGTTATTAAATGCCATGGAAAATAAGTGCCCCAAAATGCACCTATAGCACAGTCGCATTTGACCCGACTAGCCCAGATTTCCCACTTGGCAGTGGGTAAAAACCTCTGAAAAACATGGCAAATCCGAATAAAAATATACTCATAAGACATAAGAATGTTGCAGTGGTTTATACATGGAGTTATTTGACAGTATTTTTGAATCCACTCTCACATTTTGCTTCATAAACCGATTGTTCACTCATTTTGAACTTACTACACAAATTAAGCCTTAAATAGAGGCATAAATTGTGTTTACATTTGGATTAATTCAAAACTCTTGCGGCTAGTTCACCTTCAGATTCCAAACTTTGCATAGAGTACAAACCTCAAAAGATAACAAAGCATATCCATATCTAAATCCGCTGTTGAGGCGAAACTGATTATTTTTCATGAATTTGTCAGCGCAGAAGAATTACGGTACTTGTGAATCATCTCTTAAATGTTTCTCCTTATTTGTAACTACTTTTAAACTACTCTATGATTAACCCTTAAATACAGGATTACATAGTATTGATAGTGGCAGTGTATTCATTGGCAATCTGTCTAGACTCCATCTTGGAACCGTTACGCATAAGCTCACCTTAATTTGAAAGGTTGCGAATGAAAGTTTGGCAAACAATGCAAAGTTGTTGATTTAAGACTATACTTTCAGGGATCATTTCTATAGGCTTTGAAGGGAGAATGTGCTTGAAAGTGTCTGAGCTCACTCTCCACGATGATGAGTTTTAGGGCTTTCTTCTGAGCATGAAAGCAGTTGATGACTCTGTTTTATGCAGTGGTTGTCTGCTTTTGATGACTGTTCTCTTCTTTTTAAGAAGATGGAGAAGAAAGCTCTTTCAGAGTGGTTATAATCAGTTAAAGAACAAGAAATCCATGACAGGAAAGGGTTTCAAAACCTGATTAGTATGCTGTAGTCAAATTTTTAACATGATTGATTTTTCCAATGTTTATTTGTCTCGCACTTTCTTTTTGCATCAATCGGAAAAAAATTCAAAGCAGACTAAAAAGTTTTAGTCTAAGAAGATTTGTAAAAGTCTGGCAAACACTAATGTGTAAACTTTGCGGTAACATTAAATTAAGGGATTTCTAGCTATCATATAACCGATGAAAGTTTTAGTTAAGAGAATCAGAAAAAGTATTTAAAATTCTACATTAGGGCAGATTCGCATATACCGTTATTAAATGCCATGGAAAATAAGTGCCCCAAAATGCACCTATAGCACAGTCGCATTTGACCCGACTCGCCCCAGATTTCCCACTTGGCAGTGGGTAAAAACCTCTGAAAAACATGGCAAATCCGAATAAAAATATACTCGCAAGACATAAGAATGTTGCAGTGGATTTATACATGGAGTTATTTGACAGTATTTTTGAATCCACTCTCACATTTTGCTTCATAAACCGATTGTTCACTCATTTGAACTTACTACACAAATTAAGCCTTAAATAGAGGCATAAATTGTGTTTACATTTAGATTAATTCAAAACTCTTGCGGCTAGTTCACCTTCAGATTCCAAACTTTGCATAGAGTACAAACCTCAAAAGATAACAAAGCATATCCATATCTAAATCCGCTGTTGAGGCAGAAACTGATTATTTTTCATGAATTTGTCAGCGCAGAAGAATTACGGTACTTGTGAATCATCTCTTAAATGTTTCTCCTTATTTGTAACTACTTTTAAACTACTCTATGATTAACCCTTAAATACAGGATTACATAGTATTGATAGTGGCAGTGTATTCATTGGCAATCTGTCTAGACTCCATCTTGGAACCGTTACGCATAAGCTCACCTTAATTTGAAAGGTTGCGAATGAAAGTTTGGCAAACAATGCAAAGTTGTTGATTTAAGACTATACTTTCAGGGATCATTTCTATAGGCTTTGAAGGGAGAAATGTGCTTGAAAGTGTCTGAGCTCACTCTCCACGATGATGAGTTTTAGGGCTTTCTTCTGAGCATGAAAGCAGTTGATGACTCTGTTTTATGCAGTGGTTGTCTGCTTTTGATGACTGTTCTCTTCTTTTTAAGAAGATGGAGAAGAAAGCTCTTTCAGAGTGGTTATAATCAGTTAAAGAACAAGAAATCCATGACAGGAAAGGGTTTCAAAACCTGATTAGTATGCTGTAGTCAAATTTTTAACATGATTGATTTTTCTAATGTTTATTTGTCTCGCACTTTCTTTTTGCATCAATCGGAAAAAAATTCAAAGCAGACTAAAAGTTTTAGTCTAAGAAGATTTGTAAAAGTCTGGCAAACACTAATGTGTAAACTTTGCCGGTAACATTAAATTAAGGGATTTCTAGCTATCATATAACCGATGAAAGTTTTAGTTAAGAGAATCAGAAAAAGTATTTAAAATTCTACATTAGGGCAGATTCGCATATACCGTTATTAAATGCCATGGAAAATAAGTGCCCCAAAATGCACCTATAGCACAGTCGCATTTGACCCCGACTCGCCCCAGATTTCCCACTTGGCAGTGGGTAAAAACCTCTGAAAAACATGGCAAATCCGAATAAAAATATACTCATAAGACATAAGAATGTTGCAGTGGATTTATACATGGAGTTATTTGACAGTATTTTTGAATCCACTCTCACATTTTGCTTCATAAACCGATTGTTCACTCATTTGAACTTACTACACAAATTAAGCCTTAAATAGAGGCATAAATTGTGTTTACATTTGGATTAATTCAAAACTCTTGCGGCTAGTTCACCTTCAGATTCCAAACTTTGCATAGAGTACAAACCTCAAAAGATAACAAAGCATATCCATATCTAAATCCGCTGTTGAGAGCGAAACTGATTATTTTTCATGAATTTGTCAGCGCAGAAGAATTACGGTACTTGTGAATCATCTCTTAAATGTTTCTCCTTATTTGTAACTACTTTTAAACTACTCTATGATTAACCCTTAAATACAGGATTACATAGTATTGATAGTGGCAGTGTATTCATTGGCAATCTGTCTAGACTCCATCTTGGAACCGTTACGCATAAGCTCACCTTAATTTGAAAGGTTGCGAATGAAAGTTTGGCAAACAATGCAAAGTTGTTGATTTAAGACTATACTTTCAGGGATCATTTCTATAGGCTTTGAAGGGAGAAATGTGCTTGAAGTGTCTGAGCTCACTCTCCACGATGATGAGTTTTAGGGCTTTCTTCTGAGCATGAAAGCAGTTGATGACTCTGTTTTTATGCAGTGGTTGTCTGCTTTTGATGACTGTTCTCTTCTTTTTAAGAAGATGGAGAAGAAAGCTCTTTCAGAGTGGTTATAATCAGTTAAAGAACAAGAAATCCATGACAGGAAAGGGTTTCAAAACCTGATTAGTATGCTGTAGTCAAATTTTTAACATGATTGATTTTTCTAATGTTTATTTGTCTCGCACTTTCTTTTGCATCAATCGGAAAAAAATTCAAAGCAGACTAAAAAGTTTTAGTCTAAGAAGATTTGTAAAGTCTGGCAAACACTAATGTGTAAACTTTGCCGGTAACATTAAATTAAGGGATTTCTAGCTATCATATAACCCGATGAAAGTTTTAGTTAAGAGAATCAGAAAAAGTATTTAAAATTCTACATTAGGGCAGATTCAAGCATATACCGTTATTAAATGCCATGGAAAATAAGTGCCCCAAAATGCACCTATAGCACAGTCGCATTTGACCCCGACTCGCCTCAGATTTCCCACTTGGCAGTGGGTAAAACCTCTGAAAAACATGGCAAACCGAATAAAAATATACTCGAAGACATAAGAATGTTGCAGTGGATTTATACATGGAGTTATTTGACAGTATTTTGAATCCACTCTCACATTCTGCTTCATAAACCGAGTTGTTCACTCATTTGAACTTACTACCCAAATTAAGCTCTTAAATAGAGGCATAAATTGTGTTTACATTTGGATTAATTCAAAACTCTTGCGGCTAGTTCACCTTCAGATTCCAAACTTTGCATAGAGTACAAACCTCAAAAGATAACAAAAGCATATCCATATCTAAATCCGCTGTTGAGACGAAACTGATTATTTTTCATGAATTTGTCAGCGCAGAAGAATTCACGGTACTTGTGAATCATCTCTTAAATGTTTCTCCTTATTTGTAACTACTTTTGACTATCTATGATTAACCCTTAAATACAGGATTTACATAGTATTGATAGTGGCGGAGTGTGTTCATTGGCAAATCTGTCTAGACTCCATCTTGGAACCGATTACGCATAAGCTCACATATTTTACAGAAGGTTGCGAATGAAAGTTTGGCAAACAATGCAAGTTGTTGATTTA
>JAKVIS010006590.1:0-10212 GCA_033119425.1 Bufotes viridis
ACTGCTCCCAGGCCTTTCTTACTGGCATCTGTGTAAAGGTGAAATGGCTTGCTGTAATCTGGGTACTCCCAGCACAGGAGGTTCAGTCAGCTTCTTTCTTTAACAACTGAAAATGCAACCTCCCTCTCTTCATTCCATTCAATGGGGATACAGGAGCCTTGGAGCTCTTTTTGGTTGCCCCCTCAGGAGTTCCTGGATTGGATCCGCCATTTGAGGCGGCGTGGGGATAAAGCGGCCGGTAGTAGCCAGCGAAGCTAAGGA
Organism: Bufotes viridis; assembly: GCA_033119425.1. Lineage (NCBI taxonomy): Eukaryota > Metazoa > Chordata > Amphibia > Anura > Bufonidae > Bufotes > Bufotes viridis. The sequence continues at coordinate 262 of JAKVIS010006590.1, forward strand.
AAGCTCCTCACTTCTCTTCACTCGTAGTGGGGACCGGCCAATTTCGGACAGCAGCCAACTTATCAGGATCAGGCTGGACCCCCTGCGCTGCAACATGTCCCAAGTATTTTACAGCAGGATCTCAGCAGGTGACATGGTGGACGGTTTAATCTTGAGGCCGAAGTGTTTAGCATAAGGATTTCAGACACCTCAGCCAAATGCTTTTAAATGGTCCTCATGTGCTAGATAGATGATAACGTCATCCAGGCTACAACAGCCACCGTCTCAGTTCTATGGCCTAAGCACCGCTCCATTAATCTTTGAAAGGTCCCGGGGGCATTACACAGTCCAAATGGCATGCAATTAAATTCAAACAGGCCCATAGGGGTGGTGAAAGCAGTCTTTTCCCTATCTTCAGGGGCCATGGGCACTCGCCAATATCCGCTGGTTAAATCTAAGGTGGAGAAATAGGCGGAGGAGCCTAGAGCAGTTAGAGACTCCTCAATACGGCGCGGCAGTAGGTAAACATCTTTGTGAGTGATCTGATTTATCTTTCTATAGTCTACACAAAACCGGATGCCACCATCTTTCTTTTTACTAAAACCAGGGGGCAGCCAGGGATACGACTGTCGGTTACGTTGAGTCTTCCATTTCTTGGATCATCTCTTCTGGCAGTTTGGTATGAGAGTTACGGTGGTATGGGTCTATACCTACTGCTTTAATGGGAGGATGAGAGCCGAGTAGGTATGGTGTGTTGAATGAACACTTCGACCTCCATAGTCCGTTGCATGCCTTTACTGAGAAGCGATGATGTTGCTTTGCTAGGTTCAGAGTCCCTCTAGTTGATGCGCCGAGGTGCTTCGTCCCCGACATCGGAGTTCCTTGCCACCAGGGCACTGGAGTAGTCGTCCGCGGAAGAAGGTCTCAGTGGCAGCTGATGGCTACCGGTGACAGGCAGGCCGGATGACATCTGGAGAGCCTGGGAAAGCTGGGCAACAGGACAGTGCTTAGTAACCAGCAGGATGATCGCTGAGGTTAATCAGAGACCGGACAGGTACTTTGCTCAGGAGGCGGTCGCCAGGCACTGGCAGCTCTGCATATGGGTGGTTCTCCATCTGGACAGGTTCCACCAGGGCCGGATAGTCTTGGCCCTGGACCTCCCAGGACAGCACGGCACCACAGGAGGGTTTGAGAGTTTGGAGGTAGAGTCACTGGTCTATTATCTGCCGATCCTGGCCGGTGCTGATCTCTCCTCTGTCATTTGCGAGCCTCTGCTACGCAGCGAGCTTTACACAGTGCTGCTGATGGTCTTTTTGGAGGGACGCTTCTTGGAGGCAGAGGAAGCTGCAGCGCGAGGACTGATGGAGAGCTTCTAGTGCACCTCAGGAGTAGCGGTGCCTGTAACTGTGTTAGTCCCAACACCAATCACAGGGTGTGCTGCCTATCCCCGGTTTGTACCCACGAGTCACTCCTTGCTGTGGTAGAGCGGCTTCTCCCACCTGGGAGGCGTGAGGTTCCCCAGTACCACATGGACCAGCATGGGCTTGCCATAGTGCTTTTGCAATTATCTCCAGCCAGGACTCAGGTGGCTGGGTAAGCTAGGCCTGGAACTCCAGGAACTGATTGAAGGTGGACTGCTGAATAGTTGGTGACTTGAGATCCAGTGTCCATAGCGCTGCAAAAGGCACTCCATTGATGGCGTTATTTTCTGGGGCGGGACCCCACGTAACGGGCATCAGTTTGGATCCTTGGACTATTGTTCTACCTCCGAGGACGGTCCTACTTCTGCTGAACTGGCCTAGGCCTGAGACATGTGGCCTTCACAGACTCCAGGGTCTGCACTGCACTAGCCTGCCTTGGCCTAGCTATATATATAAACTGCTCACCAGCTCCCCAGTGGTCCAATACCCAAATGACACCCTTCAACATTGCTGCAGGCAATTACATGAAACACACAGCATAACAGAATGGTGGTAAACGGGTATCAAAGTGCCCGTATACTGCATACCCCACAACTTTAAACTGAGTACGACCTCGTACTCCACCACAGGGTCCACCCAGCTGGATTCATCTCCTGAAAGACAAAAGGAAAACATGCAGGCATACATAAACACAAATGAATGACATCTGCATAATTTATATCAGGTCCAGCTGGAAAAGGTGGAGCGCGGTGACAAGGGGCGTCGCTCTCTTTCTTCAGGATACAGAGTGGAACTGGGGCGCTGACCTGGCACAGCGGATGTTAGGGAATACCAGGATAGTCCATGACAATGAGTGAGTCCATAAAACATATCACAGAGGCTCGCACACAGGGAGTCCATCTCTGGGCACAAACTTAAAAGGATGATGCTCACACAGAGGTTCCCTGGGGGTGTATCACAGGCAAGGGCTCGCGTGGAGGAGTCCATTCTTGCGCACAAACGTCAAGCAAGGTATTTCCAGTAGTAACTGCCCGGGAGGAGACACCACCAGTATAATCAAAGTCCCCTCAAACGGATCTGGCGGACGTCCCCTGTTCATCCGGGTGGACCTTCTCAACACAGGAGTTTCCTCCTCCCTTAGCACCGAGGTAGAAGGGAGAGGAGCCACAGGAGGGTCCCCACCAGTGGGACCCTGGTCAGGAACAACAGGAGCCGGAGGATCCTCTACAAGGGGACTGGATCCGGGACATTTTGAACCGGCTCTTCCGGGAGGTGAAGGCACAGTAGGTGCTGGAGCGGGCACCAACAAATTTAACTAAGGTGTGAGGAACCAATGGAGTGGTTCAGCATCATTGACTAGATCCGCCACAGCCTGCATAGGCTCCACAGGCTGAGCAGAAAGTCCTGGCACAGGAGACTGGGGTCCGGAGTCTCCAGCAATGGGCCCCTTTGTCATGCAGAGTTTTAGGCGGTTTCTGTGAACAATTTGGGGACTCTTACCCTCTCTGGTGACCTCATAGGTATGGGTCTCAGCATTAGGGATGGCAGACACAAGATAGGGAGTTCTCTCCCCATTTACTGTCCAGCTTACTGGTACGGTGATTGTTCTTCAACCACACGGTGTCCCCCACAGCCAAGGGCTCTGCATGGGCCGCCAAATCATAGTCTTTTGTTGTCGCTCCCGGCACCTTCCATGCGCTCCTGGACAATTTCTTTGGCATTAAGCAAGCGCCTTTGATGTTCCGCTACCCAGTCAGTTTTAGGCAGGGGATTAATGTCATCCAGCACTTGTACATCCAGGGAATGATCTGCAGGCAATTTACCCTGACGCCCAAACAACAAGTAGAAAGGAGTGTATCCAGTGGAACAATGGATAGTATTATTGTACGTATACATGAGCTGTGGTAACAGGTTAGGCCAATCTCCTCTGGTCTCAGGAGGCACGGCTCTCAACATTTCAATCAGGGTCTGATTCATCTTTTCACAGAGTCCATTACCTTGTGGATGATAGGCCGTGGTCCGGACCTTTGGCAATTGTGCAGTCGACACAGCTCCTGGAACAGATGAGACTCAAACGCAGACCCCTGATCGGTGAGGATCTTTTCTGGGCAGCCGTAAGGCAGGAGGAAGTGCTTCCAGAACAATTCAGCGGTCGCCTTGGCTGTCAGGTCCTTCACAGGCACTGCTACGGCAAACTTAGTGAAATGGTCAATAATAGTCATGGCATAGGCATACCCTGAGCGACTGGGTTCTAACTTTACGTGGTCAATCGCAACCAGTTCAAGAGGGGCGGTACTTATAATAGGGTGCAGCGGTGCTCTCTGATCATGATGTTCACCTCTCTTTAGGGCACAGGCTGTACATTCCCGACACCACCTCTCAATGTCCTCTCTGATTCCAACCCAGTAGAACCGCTCACGGATAGTGGCCTCAGTCTTTTGAACCCCAAAATGTCCAGACTTATCATGATACATTTCTAGAACCATACCTGCATCACGACGTGGGATGAGGATCTGGTGCACTCTGTCATTTGACACTGGATCCAGGCTTCGCCGCAGCAACAGGCCTTTTGAAGGAACAGTTGTTGACGTTGCTTCCACAATTTGAGGAGTTCTGGGTCTGCGGTCTTTCGCCGAATTCTTTCAGGGGTTCTGCCACTGATGAAGAAGTCCAGCAGTTCACCGAGAACTCTACTCTCTGATTGCAACTTAATCCACTTTTCTTCTCTGGATGCAGGCTTATCAAAGGATGGTGGGTCAGAGGTTCCACTGTTGGCAGCTTGAGCTTGGTCCTGTTGAGCAAACCTGTTATAAAATGCTGGCATCTCTACATCTTCCCAGGCATCCCGCTTGTCATCTGGTGCTATCTCAGTGGGGAGCCTTGACAGGGCATCAGCATTATCGCTTGAACGGCCAGCCCGGTATTTTACAGTGAAGTCGTAATTAGCAAGGCGGGAGGCCCATCTCTGTTCTAAGGCCCCCAGTTTGGCGGTGTTCAGGTGGGCCAGAGGATTATTATCAGTGAAGGCAATAAATGGAGTGGCAGCCAAATAGTCCTTGAATTTTTCTGTTACCGCCCACACTAAGGCCAGAAACTCTAATTTGAAAGAGCTATAATTCTGATCATTCTTTTCAGCTCCCTTTAAGGACCGACTGGCATAAGCTATCACCCTCTCTTTCCCTTCTTGCACTTGAGCCAGCACTGCTCCCAGGCCTTTCTTACTGGCATCTGTGTAAAGGTGAAATGGCTTACTGTAATCTGGGTACCCCAGCACAGGAGGTTCAGTCAACTTCTTCTTTAACAACTGAAATGCAACCTCCCTCTCTTCACTCCATTCAATGGGGATAGGAGTCTTTGGGCTCTTTTTTGGTTGCCCCCTCAGGAGTTCTTGGATTGGATCCGCTATTTGAGCGAAGTGGGGATAAAGCGCCGGTAGTAGCCAGCGAAGCTAAGGAAACTCCTCACTTCCTTCACTGTAGTGGGGACCGGCCACTTTCGGACAGCAGCCAACTTATCAGGATCAGGCTGGACCCCTCTGCGCTTACAACATGTCCCAAGTATTTTACAGCAGGTTTCAGCAGGTGACATTTGGACGGTTTAATCTTGAGGCCGTATTTAATAAGGATTTCAAACACCTCAGCTAGATGCTGTAAATGGTCCTCATACGCTTTAGAGTAGATGATAACGCTCATCCAGGTACAACAGCACCGTCTCAAAGTTCTTATGGCCTAAGCACCGCCTCCATTAATCTTTGAAAGGTCCCGGGGCATTACACAGTCCAAATGGCATGCAATTAAATTCAAACAGGCCCATAGGGGTGGTGAAAGCAGTCTTTTCCCTATCTTCAGGGGCCATGGGCACTTGCCAATATCCGCTGGTTAAATCTAAGGTGGAGAAATAGGCGGAGGAGCCTAGAGCAGTTAGAGACTCCTCAATACGTGGCAATGGGTAAGCATCTTTGTGAGTGATCTGATTTATCTTTCTATAGTCTACACAAAATCGGATGCCACCATCTTTCTTTTTTACTAAAACCAGGGGGCAGCCCAGGGACTACGACTGTCCCGGATTACGCTTGAGTCTTTCATTTCTTGGATCATCTCTTTAACAGTTTGGTAGGAAGTCGGTGGTATGGGTCTATACCTCTCTTTAATGGGAGGATGAGAGCCAGTGGGTATGGTGTGTTGGATAACACTGACCTCTCCATAGTCCGTTGCATGCTTACTGAAGGCTTGATGATGTTGCTTTACTAGGTTCAGGAGTCCCTCTAGTTGATGCTGCGGGGTAGCTTCGTCCCCGACATGGAGTTCCTTCCACCAGGGCACTGGAGAGTCGTCCGCAGGAAGAGGTCCTCGAGTGGCAGCTGATGGCTTCTCGGTGACAGGCAGGCGGATGACATCCTGGAAGGAAACCTGGGAAAGCTGAGCAACAGGACAGTGCTTAGTAAGCACAGCAGGATGATCGCTGAGGTTAATCAGACGGACAGGTACTTTACCTTGGGAGACGGTCGCCAGGCACTTGGCAGCTCTCACATATGGGTAGTTCTCCATCTGGACAGGTTCCACCAGGGCCGGATAGTCTTGGCCCTGGACTCCCAGGACAGCACGGCACCACAGGAGGGTTTGAGAGTTTGGAGGTAGAGTCACTGGTCTATTATCACCGATCCTGGCGGTGCAGATCTCTCCTTTTCATTTGCAAACCTCTGCTGAGCACACAGTACGCTGATGGTCTTTTGGAGGACCTTCTTGGAGGCAGAGGAAGCTGCAGGCAGGGACTGATGGAGAGCTTCAAGTACCTCAGGGTAGCAATTTTTGAAAACATTAGTCCCAACAATCACAGGGTGGCCCCTTTATCCCCGGTTTGTACCACGATCACTCCTTGCTGTGGTAAAGTGGCTTCTCCCACCTGGAGCGTAGGTTCCCAGTATCCATGGACCTTTATGGGCTTGCCATTGCTTGCAATTATCTCCAACCAGGACTCAGGTGGCTGGGTAAGCAGGCTGGAACTCCAGAACTGATTAAAGGTGGACTGCTGAATAGTGGTGACTTGAGATCCAGTGTCCAGCAACGCTCAAAAGGCACTCCATTGATCCGGACGCTTATTTTGGGACGGGACCCCACATAACGGGCATCCAGTTTGGATCCCTTGACCTGTTGTTCTACCTCCCGAGGGGCGGTCCTCAGCCTCGAGGGTGACCCGCTTAACTGCCAGCAAGTAGATTCAGTATGACCCAACTTCTTGCAGTAATTACAGGAAGGTCGCTTATGGTTCCTAAACCGGTCACTTGAACGCCTTCCAGGATCTCTGGGATAAACTTCTTGATACGCAGGGGGCCAGGCTTTTGAGGCAAAAGGAGTTCATCTTCCAGCATTAAGGGTTTCTCCCACTCTTCCAGTTTCCTGCAGACTTTTTCCAGGCTCTTAGTGAGGTAATTGACCTGTTCCATCAGAGCAGCCACTGTATCAGGAACTGGAGTCTGGGCGGCTTGGCTGGCCCCTGGCAGGCTGGTATCCGTCAGCTTGGGATTACGGACAGGAGGCTCGGGATGGGCCACTGGTTCCGTTGGCAGATGTTGTCCCAGAATACTGATGGCCAGTTCTTTAAAGTCCAGGAAAACACTGTTAGGGTGCTGAGCCGACAACATTTTCAATTGTGTTTTTAAAGATTCGCTTATTCACACCCGCAATAAATTGCTCTCTCAGAGTTTGATCCTGGGTGTCAACCTCTCTAGGGTCTATATGAATGACAGCCCTCCAGGCCTCCTGGAGGGATAAAGCAAAATCACGAAGTGACTCACCAGGCTTTTGTTTCTTGCTGAAGAAGCGCATCTTTATTTCAGACACCGTCCTGACTTCAAAGGTAGTGCTGAGGCGGTCAAAGATCTGCTCTATGGTGCTCCTCTCAGAACTGGGCCAGGACATGACTTCTCGACGGGCCGCTCCTTCCAACTGGGCTAACAGAATCTCCATTTGCTGCCCGGGTTAATAGGATAGAGTCGGAACAGAGCCAGGATTTTGTCTTGAAAGTCTTTTAAATTATGAGCCTCCCGGCATAACGGGGAAACCATGGAGCCCCAAAGTAGTATGGCATCGCCAGCGGCATCATGTTGACAGGCGTAATACCGCTGGTGGCCACTGGCTCCCTGGGGGCAGGCTGCTCGGCTGCTTCTGAGTCCGACATGATGCAGATTATTTGGTTGAGCGGTCCCTTTAAGAGGTAGCGATAGGTCCGATGTCGCGCCGGCGGGGTTACTGGCCGGTGAGCGCGATCGATGGGCAGAGTCCAGTATCCCCTTTTGGGCCTTGCTAACCAGGCGACCCCTCTCCGGTGTCGGATTATTTCTCCCAGGAGTTGGTACTTACTCCGGTGCAGGCGGTCCAAATCTCGCGAGATCCGGAAGGACGTCTTCGGGAATCCCTTGCGCAGCGTGCCTTCCCGCGAGGACGCCGGGCTGGAGGGGCGGAGCTTCGACTTGTTCCGACGGGGAACAGCGCTCTGCGTTCTTCTAAGTCCAAGGTAGGTGGAGTCCAGCTTGGGAAATTTGAATAAAGTGGTGACGCTGCAGAGTCTGGCGCTAAGCTTTCCGCCAGTGATGAGTAGTGATGGCGCAGTAGATAAGTCCACAGTTCAGGCGGCCATCTTGGGCGCCATGATGCATCAATTCAATGACAGCAAGCAGCGGTAGTGAAACAGCATAAAAGTCCACAAAAATGCACTTTGAAGTGGCGATTTTCTTCCTCTTGATAGCGCAACACTGCACAGCGCTTTCTGGAGGTTTTTGGGACACTTTTCTGCACGCTTTAGGTCCGCAAAGTTCACTTCAAATAAACAGGCGTTTTGTCACTTGGCAAACTGGTTAAGGCACAAAGTTCACGCTTTTGATCACAGTCCGTAAAACGTGCGTATCCTGTTCGTGACGCCAAAATGTAGCATCCCCAAGTCAGGGCAATGTGTGGAACTAACCTGGGGAATGCCAGTGATGGAGAGGCCGGCACGCTGCTCCTCTGGGGCACTCTCTGGGTTCTTGAGGGACACAGCCAGGTGGAAGGTGAGGTGCCCTTGGTGTTATAGTTTAACGTGCCTATGGCTAAGTCCCTGATATGTCGTGACGCCAGTGCCAGTAAACGGTGGCACACCGTATTTACAGTAGGAATAACAGAGGTGCAGACTGGTAACTTGAAAACAGAATTCAAACTTTACTGAAGACAGTGATGATACAGTAAGCAGTCTTTCCAACAGTTCCTTTTGCAGACAATCAAAATTGCAGTGGTCTTACATCCAGCAAGGTTAAACAGAGGGTGATAATACAGGACTTGGAATTGCAGGTGAACCTTACTTTCTTCCTGACTCGTCCTGACTGGAATTGATGCTTCAAGGCCCCAATGCCCTACTTCTGGCTTATATCCTTGAATCTCCAGTTTATAGAGTACCTCCTCTTGACGTTTAGTACCTCTTGCTCTAGGGATTGCCTCCAGGTTGACTTCTGCTGAACTGGCCTAGGCCTGAGACATGTGGCCTTCACAGACTCCAGGGTCTGCACTGCACTAGCCTGCCTTGGCCTAGCTATATATATAAACTGCTCACCAGCTCCCCCAGTGGTCCAATACCCAAATGACACCCTTCAACATTGCTGCAGGCAATTACATGAAACACACAGCATAACAGAATGGTGGTAAACGGGTATCAAAGTGCCCGTATACTGCAGAACCATGGGTTGTGTGTGTGTGGTGGGGGGGAGGGGAACCATGGGTTGTGTGTGTGTGTGGTGGGGGGTTGTGAGGGTGCTACTGGGGCAAAATGTGGAGGGGTAGTAGACATGGCGGCAAAATGTGTGTGTGTGGTGGTGGGGGTGAACCATGGGTTGTGTGTGTGTGGTGTGTGTGTGTGTGTGGGGGTGAACCATGGTGTGTGTGGTGTGGTGGGGTGGTGGTGAACCATGGTGGTGTGTGTGTGTGGTGGTGGAGTGAACCAGGGTGTGTGTGTGTGTGTGGTGAGGGTAAACATGGGGGAAGTGTGTGTATGGGGGTGAACATGGGGGTGTGTGTGTGTATGGGGGGATGAACGTGGGGGAAAGCGCGCCGGGGGAAAGTTAACGGAGGGAGGGGAAGTGTGTGGGAGGTGAACATGGGGGGGAGAGTGTGTGAGGGGAAGTGTGTGTATGGGGTGTGAACATGAGGGGGAGTGTGTGAGGGAAGTGTGTGTGAGAACTTGGGGTGTGAACATGAGGGGGAGTGTGTGTGTGAGAACACGGGTAGGGTGTGTGAATATGGGGTGGGGGAGTGTGTATGGGGGATGATGGGGGAAGCCCGGGGAGTGTTGAACGGGGGTGAAGCGCGCTCGGGGGAAAGAGAACGAGGGGGGGCTGGAGTGCGTGTGAGGGGTAAACATGGGGGAGTGAGTGTGAGAACATAGGGGAGTGTGTGGGGGATGAACATGTGGGGAGGGAGTGAACGCTGCTGGGGTGATGAACGTGGGGTAAAGTGAACGGAGGGAGGGGTAGTGTGTGTGGGGAGGTGAACGCGCTGGGGAGTAATACAACTGAACGAAGTACAAC
>JAKVIS010006591.1:0-10227 GCA_033119425.1 Bufotes viridis
GTCCATAAAGCCAAGATCGGCTCTATCATTTATCACCGTTCCAACTCCGAGGATCGATCCTGATCATAAACATGCAAATGGTTAGGTTTAATAGACAAATACATTTATCTTGGTATGTCATGTGTCCTTAAGGGGGTTAATATAAATGCACGAAAAAAGGAAGAGTTTATGTTGTGGGCCGTGCAGATTGTTTACTTGAGAGTGACAGGACTGAGATTTGGAGAGACCTCGGTGTGCACAGTGTCCTAGCTGCAGTGATGATGTTCGGGTCACAGGATTATTCTTTGGCGCTATATGTAGTTTGTGTAATCGGGAAAGGCTGCAGGATAAGGCTACATTCACACAACAGGGAAAAATGGCACATAGCTGTTTTTAGAATGAATTGAACTCAATGGCGCTATTCATGTGGCCATTTTCTTTAAGGTGAGTGAATAGTGGTTGTGAAAAATAGGACATGTCCTATTTGTGGCCGTTCTTACTGCGAGATGGACCCCATGTAAAACAATGGGACTATTTCTAATAGCCATTAGACAGGAGTGCATCCATGTAATGGCCGTTTAAAATGGGTACACTATTGGATAATGGCCATTTAGGGGTTAAAATAAAAATAAATTGCCTTATCCGCTTGCACACATAAGGCAGTCTCTCTTGGCGCTGAGGGACCTGTGCTACCAACGTGATGACATCACCATGCTCTCCCAGCATTATTGCTTAGGAGCGCCTGGTGACATCATCCCACTGAGACTGTAGGTCCTTTACCACCAAATGAGGAGCGACTTTTCTCTATGCGCGCAAGTGGATGAGAGGAGTCATAGTCCCCCATTTAAACAAAACCCTGCACATTGTTAAAATTAATTAATACTGATGGGGGCCACCCTGGGGAACATTATTACTAACTGGGGCCACTAATGGGGGAAATTATGTATACTGCAGGGATTGGTAATTAAATTTAAAAAAAAAAGCAAATAAAAATCAACTAAATCATCCTCAAATAATGTCCGTAAAAATGTATGCAAAATGTCCAGACGACCAAGAAACGGATGCAAAATGGTTGACAAGTGGCCATGAAAAACTGAGTTTGTCCATTTTTATGACCTTTTTTCACGTTTGAATGTAGCCTTAAGAGGTCATACAAAAAAATCTCACCACTGAACACCAGATATTTCCCTGCTGCTGGGAAGAGCATGATGTGCTCGGTATTACTTTAACTTTATTCACAGTTCAGGAGCTTCACTGATATAAAGGGGACACTAAGGGACAGCACTACTGCAGGGGGCGCACAAAGGGGGCATAACTACTGTGTTGGGACACTTAGGGGGCATAACTACTGTGTGGGGCACTTAGGGGGCATAACTACTGTGTGGGGGCACTTAGGAGGCATAACTACAGTGTGGGGGCACTTAGGGAGCATCAGTACTGTGAAGAGGGCACTAGGGAGAAATTCCACTGTGAAAGGGACACTGAGGGGAGATGACTATCGTGTGGGGCACTAAGAGGGGATTCGTCGCCTCTTGTCCAGCGCTAGTAAATGTTTTATTTATATATCTTTTAAATGACTGATTGGGTGAGGGTTGCAGGGAAGTTGCTCTAGATGGGAGCCAGCGTTTTCTAGTTATGCCACTCGGTCTACTATTAGATTGTGGTTTGTTTGGCCACCACTGTTTTGATGTCAATTGATACTTGAATTTTGGGCCATTCCTTGTAAGTTGTGTAGATTTTTTTTTATTGGAAAAGTTATAAAACTTCAATACAATTTTATTCATTAATAATAAAATGTGTTTTATTCTTGGCAGGTGACTGTACCCGGAACTTAGAGAAACATCTGGTATCTTCAGATTTTAAAGTAGATGATTGTGGTATCACACGAGATACATTTGAAGAGCATGCCAATATGCAAGATATACCCTCATCCAATCACAGCAACAATGCATCATTTGATTATTTTAAACAGGTCCGATCTTCTGATTCATTACAGACTATAACACAGAATAAAAGTCACAGAAGAGGTGCTAAACATCAAACAGCTCATGTAAGAGGGAAGGCATTTTTATGTTCAGAATGTGGGAAAATTTTTAAGCAGAAATCACATCTTGTTATACATCAGAGAATACACACAGGAGAGAAGCCATTTTCATGTTCAGAATGTCGGAAATGTTTTAAGTATAAATCAGTTCTTGTTATACATCAGAGAAATCATACAGGGGAGAAGCCATTTTCATGTTCAGAATGTGGGAAATGTTTTAAGCAGAAATCTCATCTTGTTGTACATCAGAGAATTCACACAGGAGAGAAGCCATATTCATGTTCAGAATGTGGGAAATGTTTTAAGCACAAATCAGTTCTTGTTATACATCAGAGAACTCACACAGGAGAGAAGCCATTTTTATGTTCAGAATGTGAGAAATGTTTTAAGAATAAATCACATCTTGTTGAACATCAGAGAAATCACACAGGGGAGAAGCCATTTTCATGTTCAGAATGTGGGAAATGTTTTAACCGTAAATCAGCTCTTGTTAAACATCAGAGAACTCACACAGGAGAGAAGCCATTTTCATGTTCAGACTGTGGGAAATGTTTTAACCGTAAATCAGATCTTGTTATACATAAGAGAAATCACACAGGAGAGAAGCCATATCCATGTTCAGAATGTGGGAAATGTTTTAAGCAGAAATCACATCTTGTTGTACATCAGAGAAATCACACAGGAGAGAAGCCATATGCATGTTCAGAATGTGGGAAATGTTTTAAGCACAAATCAGTTCTTGTTGGACATCAGAGACATCACACAGGAGAGAAGCCATTTTCATGTTCATTCTGTGGGAAATGTTTTAACCATAATTCAGATCTTGTTATACATCAGAGAAATCACACAGGGGAGAAGCCATTTTCATGTCCAGATTGTGGGAAATGTTTTAACCGTAAATCAGGTCTTGATAGACATCAGAAAATTCACACAGGAGAGAAGCCATTTTCATGTTCAGAATGTGATATGTGTTTCAATCATAAATCATCTCTTGTTAAACATAAAAAAAAACACATATAAGAGAAGCCATCTTCATGCTTAGCCCATTAGTGACCTCGCTAATGAGTTTTTATGGTGGTCATTAAAGAGGACCTTTCACTTAGGATTGAGTTAGTGAAATACCTACACTACCTTCCTGGGCGGCCCATGCTGAGGTCCAGACATAACCCCCGGTTCCTCTGCTCCGGTCCCCGTTAATTTCCATATGCGGCGATTCTTTGTATGAGGCGGGGACTCGTCTTTTGCCTGGGGAGTGGTTTTCCTCTCCCTGGCTGCGAGCGCAGCCAATCATAGCGCTCGGCTCGGTTCTATGGGCCCCACGGCAAACTTTGAATTGGGCCCCCCCCAACCCAGCAAGGCTCCTCTCTCCGCCTAAGCCTTCGCCCCACTCCCAAGCCTTCGCCCACTCCCGATTTGAATGTGTTGTAGTCGAATATTAAATAGAAGAGGTAGTGGTTTAAATATTTTTTTTTATTGTTACTATATAAAATATAGACAAAAATGTTAAAGTATTCTGGAACAAAGATTCCCCACATAATGCATAAACCTTCTTGACCCATATCTTGGTAAGTCACCTACAATTAAAAAGATAATAATCACAGTATATTGGCTGTCAGTTTGATAAGAATTTCAAATATAATACATTTTTTACTTACAGAAATTTGATTGTGAATAAGTATGAGTCGTGCTTCTTAACCAGAACAGAAATCCAAATGAATCAAAATTAACCAGCCAAGTCCAACGAGGAGGCATCAAGTAGACAGGAACCAATTTGTTCTCACTGTAGGAAAGGAGATGGTAGCATTTAGTAAGGGGCATAATTTGATATGTTAAATATATAAATTATGTAATTTTTTTACTTACAGAAATTTGATTGTGAATAAGTATAAGTCGTGCTTCTTAACTAGAGTTGAGCGTACACCTGGAAGTTTGGGTTCGCCGGGTTCGGCCGAACTTCATCGCAAAGTTCGAGTTCGGGACTCGAATTTGACCCGAACCCCATTCAATGGGGACCTGAACTTTGGGGCACTAAAATGGCTCTAAAAAAGTCATGGAAAGGGCTAGAGGGCTGCAAAAGGCAGCAAAATGTGGGTAAGAGCATGACAAGTGCCATGCAAACAAATGTGGATAGGGAAATGACTTAAAAGTAATGAATTAAAAATAATAATCTTGAACTAGGAGGAAGAGGTCCATATGGAGTAGGAGGTTGAGGAGGCGGTGGACTTGGCATTGTAGGTGGAAGCAGCGGTGGAAGAGGAAGTAGCCAACACTTTTTTTTTGTGAAGGTACTGATGGCAGTCAGCCACCCAATCTACTAGCACCTGTACGTGTTCTGGCCTCACTATTCATAGAGCGGCATTCGGGCCTACTAAATAATGCTGAAGGTTCTGCCATCTACTCGCACCTAAGGAAGGTGTTTCACTTGGGCGTGTAGCTGGCACAGAACGACCACATCCTGTCCCTGCAACAGGAGCTCCAGCACCACATCCAGGGACACGTCCCTTATTTGACGTTCTCCTCGTTATTTGCGTTCACCCACCAAACTAACAGATGGTTTATCTCAGGTGACAATTTAACTGCCAATATTCAACAATTAAGTTCACTAACTGTAAGGCAGTGCCGGTGTCATAAATAGTATACATTTCTTTATGTCACACAACAGTGTAACAGAGCAATTCAATACAATTACTTCACTATCACAAAAAATGTGAATTTTCCAACCAAAGTAACAGCCGAAGTTAACGGTTTAATTGGATTGTCAGAAATGCAGCGTAGGATCCAAATGTGCTATCTAGCACAAAAACTGTGTTTTTTGCAAACAACAATAAAAATGCACTATGTTACAATTTTATTGGAATATCAGTTCGGGTTCGCGCAACCCTAGTCTTAACCAGAACAGAAATCCAAATAAAAGGTCAAAATTAACCAGCCAAGTCCAACGAGGAGGCATCAAGTAGAAAGGAACCAATTGTTCTCACTGTAGGAAAGGGGATGGTAGCATTTAGTAATTAACTCTTTGCACCCATTCACATGGTGCAGCACAGCGCGGCGGCCATTGCTGCCTTGGTGCTGTGCTGGTGGAGTGGTGCGGCCCAGAGCCAGGGTGGCTTGATGCACAGTGGGGGCGCTGTGTGGCTACTGGGTCCCGCAGTCTGCTGGTTCGATGCTGGTGCATCGGTGGTCGCCGCGCCGTTCTGCACCAAAGTTGGAGTAGGTCACCACTTGAAGAGGCAACCTTGTCGTGGTAAGTGGACCTATGCGCTTTGATCAAACTGTATACCAATGCCTCACTGTTGCATAGCATAGGGTATATTTATTATAAATTGGGCTGAGAAGCCATGTTTAATTTTGCAGAGAAATCAGTTGTTATATCAAAAGCATAGTACTGAGGATGTGCGATCCAGATTCACTTTCACATGTTAAGCATTTAGTAATTATGTTAAGTATTTTTGATGTTGGTAACATCTGCCTTAATTATTTAGAGAGTTCTTTCTGGACATTTATTTGGGGAACTATTTATTGTCATCATTAGTTTTGATTTTTTAGCTGGTATTTTTATATATAATTATGAGATATATGGGGTTTCTAGAACCGCATGACAATGATGTGTTTTCACTTTAGCATTTACAATGAATGAATTTAGGTCACTGCATGTCACCTTTTTATCACCTTGCACTTGCCTTTATTTATTTTTTGTTATTTATTGTTTTGCACACTAGCACTTTATTCTTCATTCACCATATGTAGTGTTCAATGTCTTTTTAAAGGTCATTATTAATTATGGTCCCCTATTTATAGCTTTTTTATTGTATACATTTATTGTGTCTGATCATGTTTATTATGTAGGTCTATCATTATGTCTTCATTATGCACTTAGCACTTTTATTATGTTCATTATGCGCTATATTTGTATTTATTGTTTACATTACTATAGCCATATTGTTATGTGGCTCTGCTGCTTGTTCTATAGACTGGTTTTTATATTACCAAACTTTATAACTGATGATTTAGTCCCTCTTTCATTAAGAAATATTGAGTATAGTAATCAGCTGCGGCGTGTGATTATGTGACCGCAACTTTACCTGTGATCTCGTTTTTTGTCCCACGTGATGTATTCTCTAACCCGGTATTAGCATGTGATGTGATGGTTTACGTAATTTCTGACGCGACCAGCGCTGATCTGCGCGATTTATTTGTTTTTTTATCCGACCCTAGCGTGTCATGTGATGGCTTACGTCATCCTCGCATACTCTTGCGAGATGACGCAACCATCGCTGCCTTTGCGCAGGTTCTGCCATGTTCAGACCGACGCACAACCATTGGTCTGCGCACAGGTGAAGTGCATCTAGCAAAACATTACTTAGGGAATATGTATGGTGGTTAGTGGGTACAAATTCATACACCCATTGAAAAAGCGGAGTGAAATGCGCGTCGGGGTGCGCTCTTTGCCGGACCAGGGTCCGATCCTTTTTGTGGTTCTACTGATTTTAGGTAACATGTACTAGTGATTACTATTACTGTTGTCTCTGTTACTGCTTATGGGCTATTTATTCGAGGTGCTTTGTATTTGGCCCTCATATTGGCTCATATTATAGCTGTTTCTCTATAGTTTGAGTAGAGTCTCACATTATAGCGGGGGTTATTTGTACATCGCCTGCTTTATGCGGCATTTATTGTTTTTTTCTTTGGATTTTCTCCTACATATGGATCAGGTGTACTCTTTGCCTGGCAAATGAGCTGCTTGTCGCAGCGCTAGCCTGCACTGCTGCTGCTAACATTACTTTTCCTTAATGTTTGTTGTAATGTCTATTACTCAATAAAATTTGCGATTATTTTATATGTGTGTCCCTTGAGGTCATTTGGTGTAGTTTTAGTTTTGTCACACATTGATTCTTCTTGTTGATGATTTAGTAGGTTATACTATATTCAAATTGTTCAAAGGTGTTCTTGTGTTATAGAGTCTTGTGCTCGGATGGGCTCATGGAGAGAAGTTGCCCTAACTAACCCCACTCCCCCACCCCTACCTAAAGAGCAGCAGGGTTATCCTGGAACTGCTGTCGAAGGGGTCGCCTAAAGGGGGCTACACCAATAAGGAGTACCTGAGAAGAGGGGTGGGTACCTGGGAGGGCTGAAGAGCTCGAACCGACGCGTGGGAGCAGGAGAGGCCGGCATAAATAGGGCATGCCCCGCCTCCCCTCTTACAAACCCGGCAACTTTAATTGCCTATACTTGTGCTCGGATCGGCTCATGGAGAGAAGTTGCCCTAACTAACCCTACTCGCTCCACCCCTACCTAAAAGAGCAGCAGGGTTATGCCGGAACTGCTGTCGAAGGGGTAGCCTAAAGGGACCAAAGATACCATGCATAGAATTTTTTAAAGACTTTATTTAACACAGCACTACAAACCCAAATCTCTAAAGGCCAGTGACATCTCACATTGGGGATCTGGAATGTAACACACACATGTAGCAGGAGGAACTCCAGCGTCCCAAGCGTTTGATAACATGTACAGGCACCTTATGCATGGAGGCAGCAGCCACCGCGCCGATGCGATAGGAGTGCCCCATGATCGACAGAGGATCAATTCCTGAACCGGCTAACAAAATACGGATGAACCTGAGAAAAGAGGTAATAGATAATGGTGCCGCCCCTAGCTTGAGTAACGGAGTCTGCCGGCTCGGACCCGACCATGAGCAACCTTGTGACCAGCACCCGTACCGGACACCACCTATTGGCCGAGGGGAAGTACCTGATCTCTACCGATTCCCCCGGCCGACGAGACCAAAGTGAGAATATACATAGAGCCGTGCCGGCGGAGCTGGTCCTTGCGCAGGAAATTCGCAGATGTGTTGGCGCCTGTAAGCTCGCATGGCCTGAGGAATCCATAGAAGGCCAGGTACATGGCTGTCTCTAACAGAGCAGTAACCTGCAGCCCAAATGGTTTACCCTGTAGTTTGTCAGCTACGGACCTAAACATGCTACCAGTGAACGGCTGCCGAGTATGCGGTTTCTTAATGGCCAACTTCCTAAAAACCCTTCAATGTTGCCCTGATAGGGTGGGCTGAGAAGAGCGACAGTAGGTCTGGAAACAGCATGTACCAATGGTGTTGAATCCCTGCCAGGTACAGCTTAATGGTGCTATAGGCCAGATATAATTGAGAGTGGCAAAAGCCGACAAACCCCAATAGGTGAGTGATAGGCCCCTGCCCCATGGCTGGGTAGGTGTTCTTATAATCAAGGAAGAGGCGCCAAGCCGTCCTGTAGGCCCTCAGGGTATTAGCGGAGAGGGACTTGGCCATCAGTCTCCTAGCTATGGCTAGAAGGGAGACCAGTCCAACCGCAACTGGGACTGGTGCGGAATCGGTGTTGGCAACCGATCTTCCCCCGAACAAACCTGAAAGAAAAGTTGAAAATTAAACAATTAATAGTGAATCAGTGAGCAAACATACCATCGGTGTGGGCCCTATCCTAACCTAAGTGGCGCTCCTCAGAACTCCTACCGACGTCGCGCAACAGGAGTAACGCGCTGAAGCACGCGTGTGTAGGCACTGACTGCCACCAACGGTAAAAAGCTTGTCTCAAGCCCCGACGCCACTTAAGGACACAGAGGCTAAACACGCTCCCCAAGTATCCGAACTGGCAAAAAATGGAGGTTTTACTACATCAATATACAGGGTGGGCCATTTATCTGGATACACCTTAATAAAATGGGAATGGTTGGTGATATTAACTTCCTGTTTGTGGCACATTAGTATATGTGAGGGGGGAAACTTTTCAAGATGGGTGGTAACCATGGTGGCCATTTTGAATCCAACTTTTGTTTTTTCAATAGGAAGAGGGTCATGTGACACATCCAATTATTGGGAATTTCACAAGAAAAACAATTGTGTGCTTGGTTTTAACGCAAGTTTATTCTTTCATGAGTTATTTACAAGTTTCTGACCACTTATAAAATGTGTTCAATGTTCTGCCCATTGTGTTGGATTGTCAATGCAACCCTCTTCTCCCACTCTTTACACACTGATAGCAACACCGCAGGAGAAATGCTAGCACAGGCATCCAGTATCCATAGTTTCAGGTGCTGCACATCTCGTATCTTCACAGCATAGACAATTGCCTTCAGATGACCCCAAAGATAAAAGTCTAAGGGGGTCAGATCGGGAGACCTTGGGGGCCATTCAACTGGCCCACGATGACCAATCCACTTTCCAGTAAACTGTTCATATAGGAATGCTCGGATCTGACACCCATAATGTGGTGGTGCACCATCTTGCTGGAAAAACTCAGGAAACGTGCCAGCTTCAGTGCATAAAGAGGGAAACACATTATCATGTAGAAATTTCACATATCCAGTGGCCTTGAGGTTTCCATTGATGAAGAATGGCCCTACTATCTTTATACCCCATATACCACACCATACCATCAATTTTTTTGTTCCAACAGTCTTGGAGGGATCTAGCCAATGTGGGTTATTGTCAGACCAATAGCGGTGGTTTTGTTTGTTAACTTCACCATTCACATAAAAGTTGACTGCAGGACGAAGGAGGTGAGAGGGTAAACGACATAGAGCGTGTTGGGCAGCCCAGACTACCGGACCGCTGCAGACTAAAAACACCGGGAGGAGGGTGAGAGCCACCGCAGTGCCGGGCGGACCTGTGGGAGACATAGAATGGTCAGTGAGGGCCGTAGCGCCGGTCAGACCTGTACAAAAAACAGAATATGCTGCGGCTGAGCCGTAGTGCCGGGCAGACCTGTGGGAAAACATAGTATGCACTGCCTGAGCTTTAGCGCCCGGCGGACCTGTGGTGAACATAACAGCACCGCGTGAGCCGGAACGGTCATGCATTTGCAGAGACGTACTCATGCCGAAACAAAAGTAGCTCAGTGCGCGAACCTGCCTCAACCTTCCAACTCTCTGAGGTAATGATCCGCACGTGTCAATCCGAAGTGCTCGAACCGATGAGTGGGAGCAGAGGTGGCCGGCATAAATAGGGCATGCCCCGCCTCCCCTCTTACAAACCCGGCAACCTTAACTGTCTACACTAACGACATCAGAATTCTTTATTAGTTGTAAACTATCTGTATCATTTTTACCAAAAAGAAGGTAGTTAAAATAATAGAACTAAACTAGTTAACTGTTTAGTGCAACCAAAGTTGAACAAATTAAACTGGGTTAATATGAACTTTGAAAGTAAAACTCCCTGG
>JAKVIS010006592.1:0-10173 GCA_033119425.1 Bufotes viridis
CAACCCATTTGATCTACATTGTCTGCCAATTACACTTGCAGCTATATCTAAAGATTGAGACTGATACGACTACTCATAGGTGTATTCAGTTATAGGATCAAGAGATCATTGATATATATGTATTCAGTGATTTATGTATTCAGCTATAGGACGGAACACGTGTAATGGCATTTTGATTGTGGTATGACCATTTTTATGTGTACCCAGTTATAGGGTCAATAGATCATTGATTTACATGTATTCAGCGTTATATATACTCAGCTATTAGACAAATCGTGTGATGATATTGTGATTATATTGTGTTTTTGTTTTAATTATTATTCACTTGCATTTATCTGTGGTTTGTTTATTAAATTTTAATGATTTTTAACAATAATGGATCTATAAACAATCTGTATAAAGACACACACAGCTAGAGTGCCGGTCTACCATTAGTATGTTTCAAGTAAGACCAGATATTTCTGGTTCCTTCCACCTCTATTCAGAGGGAAAGAAGCAGAAGGAGCCCAGCTGATGTGCGGTGTATTATATTGTACAGATGTTTATGGAACTATCCACTTACTGGTAGTCTGAATGCTGAAGATTTCTGAGTTTGTAGTGTTCTGATGTTTCTAGGTGTTTTTGATCCAGGAGTCAGTAGATGTTGTAAAAAAAGTTTATCTCTAGACACGTAAGAAACAAAAGTTCAGTTAACCACTTAAGGACCACATGTTTATACCCCCTAGTGACCAGGCCCTGTTTTACAAATCGGCACTTCACAACTAGAGATGAGCGAACACCTGGATGTTCGGGTTCGAGAGAGTTCGGCGAACTTCCGGAAAATGTCCGGGTTCGTGATCGAACTCAACCCGAACTTCATCCCGAACCCGAACCCCATAGAAGTCAATGGGGACCCGAACTTTGGGCACTAAAAGCCTGTAAAGACTCCCGGAAAGGGCTAGAGGGCTGCAAAAGGCAGCAAAATGTAGGTAAATCCCCTGCAAACAAATGTAGATAGGAAATGAATTAAAATAAAAATAAAATAAATAAAAAATTAACCAATATCAATTGGAGAGAGGTCCCACAGCAAGGAATCATGCGACTCATATCATCCACCACTGGAGAAGGCCACTCTCATTTATTTGGGACCAGCACCCAGACAGAGGATACAGGTCCCACAGCAAGGAATCATGCTTCATATCAACCACCACCGGAGAAGGCCACTCTCATGTATTTTGGACCAGCACCCAGACAGAGGATACAGGTCCCACAGCAAGGAATAAGGCGTCATATCAGCCACCACCGGAGAAGGCCACTCTCATTTATTTTGGACCAGCAACCAGACAGAGGAGAGAGGTCCCACATCAAGGAATCATGCGTCATATCAACCACCACCTGAGAAGGCCACTCTCATGTATTTTGGACCAGCACCCAGACAGAGGAGAGAGGTCCCACATCAAGGAATCGTGTGTCATATCAACCACCACCGGAGAAGGCCACTCTCATTTATTTTGGACCAGCACCCAGACAGAGGAGAGAGGTCCCACATCAAGGAATCATGCGTCATATCAACCACCAACGGAGAAGGCCACTCTCATTTATTTCGGCCCAGCACCCAGACAGAGGATACAGGTCCCACATCAAGGAATCATGCGTCATATCAACCACCAACGGAGAAGGCCACTCTCATTTATTTCGGCCCAGCACCCAGACAGAGGATACAGGTACCACAGCAAGGAATAATGCGTCATATCAACCACCAGCGGAGAAGGCCACTCTCATTTATTTTGGACCAGCACCCAGACAGAGGAGAGAGGTTTTCACAGCAGAGAATCGTGCATTTAGATCACCCACCACAGGAGTAGGCCACCATTTAATGGGACCCCGGCAACCATGTCAGATGGCACAAACATCAGCTTCACATCACCCAGCACAAGAGAAGGCCACTTTGAGAGACTTTGACCCCTGCACCCAGACGGAGGAGAGAGGTTTTCACAGCAGAGAATCATGCATTTAGATCACCCACCACAGGAGTAGGCCACCATTTAATGGGACCCCGGCAACCATGTCAGATGGCACAAACAGCAGCTTCACATCACCCAGCACAAGAGAAGGCCACTTTGAGAGACTTTGACCCCTGCACCCAGACGGAGGAGAGAGGTTTTCACAGCAGAGAATCATGCATTTAGATCACCCACCACAGGAGAAGGCCACCATTTAATGGGACCCCGGCAACCATGTCAGATGGCACAAACATCAGCTTCACATCAACCAGCACAAGAGAAGGCCACTTTGAGAGTCTTTGACCCCTGCACCCAGACGGAGGAGAGAGGTTTTCACAGCAGAGAATCATGCAGTTAGATCACCCACCACAGGAGTAGGCCACCATTTAATGGGACCCCGGCAACCATGTCAGATGGCACAAACATCAGCTTCACATCACCCTGCTCAACAGAAGGCCACTTTGAGAGACTTTGACCCTGCACCCAGACGGAGGAGAAAGGTTTTCACAGCAGAGAATCATGCATTTAGATCACCCACCACAGGAGTAGGCCACCATTTAATGGGACCCCGGCAACCATGTCAGATGGCACAAACATCAGCTTCACATCACCCAGCTTAACAGAAGGCCACTTTGAGAGACTTTGACCCCTGCACCCAGACGGAGGAGAGAGGTTTTCACAGCAGAGAATCATGCATTTAGATCACCCACCACAGGAGTAGGCCACCATTTAATGGGACCCCGGCAACCATGTCAGATGGCACAAACATCAGCTTCACATCACCCAGCACAAGAGAAGGCCACTTTAAGAGACTTTGACCCCTGCACCCAGGCGGAGGAGAGGGGTTTTCACAGCAGAGAATCAGGCATTTAGATCACCCACCACAGGAGTAGGCCACCATTTAATGGGACCCCGGCAACCATGTCAGATGGCACAAACATCAGCTTCACATCACCCAGCACAAGAGAAGGCCACTTTGAGAGACTTTGACCCCTGCACCCAGACGGAGGAGAGAGGTTTTCACAGCAGAGAATCATGCATTTAGATCACCCACCACAGGAGTAGGCCACCATTTAATGGGACCCCGGCAACCATGTCAGATGGCACAAACATCAGCTTCACATCACCCAGCACAAGAGAAGGCCACTTTGAGAGACTTTGACCCCTGCACCCAGGCGGAGGAGAGGGGTTTTCACAGCAGAGAATCATGCATTTAGATCACCCACCAGAGGAGTAGGCCACCATTTAATGGGACCCCAGCAACCATGTCAAATGGCACAAACATCAGCTTCACATCACCCAGCACAAGAGAAGGCCACTTTGAGAGACTTTGACCCCTGCACCCAGACAGAGGAGAGAGGTTTTCACAGCAGAGAATCATGCATTTAGATCACCCACCACAGGAGTAGGCCACCATTTAATGGGACCCCGGCAACCATGTCAGATGGCACAAACATCAGCTTCACATCACCCAGCACAAGAGAAGGCCACTTTGAGAGTCTTTGACCCCTGCACCCAGACGGAGGAGAGAGGTTTTCACAGCAGAGAATCATGCAGTTAGATCACCCACCACAGGAGTAGGCCACCATTTAATGGGACCCCGGCAACCATGTCAGATGGCACAAACATCAGCTTCACATCACCCTGCTCAACAGAAGGCCACTTTGAGAGACTTTGACCCCTGCACCCAGACGGAGGAGAAAGGTTTTCACAGCAGAGAATCATGCATTTAGATCACCCACCACAGGAGTAGGCCACCATTTAATGGGACCCCGGCAACCATGTCAGATGGCACAAACATCAGCTTCACATCACCCAGCTTAACAGAAGGCCACTTTGAGAGACTTTGACCCCTGCACCCAGACGGAGGAGAGAGGTTTTCACAGCAGAGAATCATGCATTTAGATCACCCACCACAGGAGTAGGCCACCATTTAATGGGACCCCGGCAACCATGTCAGATGGCACAAACATCAGCTTCACATCACCCAGCACAAGAGAAGGCCACTTTAAGAGACTTTGACCCCTGCACCCAGGCGGAGGAGAGGGGTTTTCACAGCAGAGAATCAGGCATTTAGATCACCCACCACAGGAGTAGGCCACCATTTAATGGGACCCCGGCAACCATGTCAGATGGCACAAACATCAGCTTCACATCACCCAGCACAAGAGAAGGCCACTTTGAGAGACTTTGACCCCTGCACCCAGACGGAGGAGAGAGGTTTTCACAGCAGAGAATCATGCATTTAGATCACCCACCACAGGAGTAGGCCACCATTTAATGGGACCCCGGCAACCATGTCAGATGGCACAAACATCAGCTTCACATCACCCAGCACAAGAGAAGGCCACTTTGAGAGACTTTGACCCCTGCACCCAGGCGGAGGAGAGGGTTTTCACAGCAGAGAATCATGCATTTAGATCACCCACCACAGGAGTAGGCCACCATTTAATGGGACCCGGCAACCATGTCAGATGGCACAAACATCAGCTTCACATCACCCAGCACAAGAGAAGGCCACTTTGAGAGTCTTTGACCCCTGCACCCAGACGGAGGAGAGAGGTTTTCACAGCAGAGAATCATGCAGTTAGATCACCCACCACAGGAGTAGGCCACCATTTAATGGGACCCGGCAACCATGTCAGATGGCACAAACATCAGCTTCACATCACCCTGCTCAACAGAAGGCCACTTTGAGAGACTTTGACCCTGCACCCAGACGGAGGAGAAAGGTTTTCACAGCAGAGAATCATGCATTTAGATCACCCACCACAGGAGTAGGCCACCATTTAATGGGACCCCGGCAACCATGTCAGATGGCACAAACATCAGCTTCACATCACCCAGCTTAACAGAAGGCCACTTTGAGAGACTTTGACCCCTGCACCCAGACGGAGGAGAGAGGTTTTCACAGCAGAGAATCATGCATTTAGATCACCCACCACAGGAGTAGGCCACCATTTAATGGGACCCCGGCAACCATGTCAGATGGCACAAACATCAGCTTCACATCACCCAGCACAAGAGAAGGCCACTTTGAGAGACTTTGACCCCTGCACCCAGACGGAGGAGAGAGGTTTTCACAGCAGAGAATCATGCATTTAGATCACCCACCACAGGAGTAGGCCACCATTTAATGGGACCCGGCAACCATGTCAGATGGCACAAACATCAGCTTCACATCACCCAGCACAAGAGAAGGCCACTTTGAGAGACTTTGACCCTGCACCCAGGCGGAGGAGAGGGGTTTTCACAGCAGAGAATCATGCATTTAGATCACCCACCACAGGAGTAGGCCACCATTTAATGGGACCCCGGCAACCATGTCAGATGGCACAAACATCAGCTTCACATCACCCAGCACAAGAGAAGGCCACTTTGAGAGACTTTGACCCCTGCACCCAGACGGAGGAGAGAGGTTTTCACAGCAGAGAATCATGCATTTAGATCACCCACCACAGGAGTAGGCCACCATTTAATGGGACCCGGCAACCATGTCAGATGGCACAAACATCAGCTTCACATCACCCAGCACAAGAGAAGGCCACTTTTAGAGACTTTGACCCCTGCAGCCACATGGAGGAGAGAGGTCCCACAGCAGAGATTCAGGCATTTATATCAGACAGCACAGGAGAAGGCCGCTTTCAGTGACTTAGGCCTTAGCATTGACACAGAGGAGACAGGTCAGATAGCACAAGCATCAGTTTTACATCAACCACCACAGGAGAAGGACACTTTTAGAGACCTTGACCCCTGCAGCTACACGGAGGAGAGAGGTCCCACAGCAGGGAATCAGGCATTTCGATCACCCACCACAGGAGAAGGCTGCTTTCAGTGACTTTGGCCCCCTGCACCCACACAAAGGAGACATGTCAGACAGCACAAGTATAACATTCATATCACCCAGCACAGGAGAAGGACACTTTCATGTACTTTGGCCCCGGAACCCAGACAGAGGGAAGGTTCATTCAACTCTGGGTTGCACCCCAAGATCCTACTTAATTTCAAAAATTGATTTTTCAATGAAGACGTGGCCAGGAGTACAAGACAACATGGTTTAAGGCAGTTATTAAGGACTACTCTGCACAAGGGAGGGTCAGGTCTTGTGGGATCCATGCCTGGTTCATTTTTATAAACGTCAGCTTGTCCACGTTGGCTGCGGACAGGCGGCTGCGTTTGTCAGTAATGACGCCCCCTGTCGTGCTGAATACACGTTCAGATAAAACGCTGGCCGCTGGGCAGGCCAGCACCTCCAAGGCATAACATGCTAATTCTGGCCACGTGGACAATTTGGAAACCCAGAAGTTGAATGGGGCCGAACCATCCGTCAGTACGTGGAGTTGTGTGCAGGCGTACTGTTCAACCATGTTAGTGAAATGTTGCCTCCTGCTAACACGTTCCGTATCAGGTGGTGGGGCAGTTAGCTGTGGCGTGGAGACAAAACTTTTCCACATTTCTGCCATGCTAACCCTGCTCTCAGAGGAGCTGGCCGTGACACTGCTGAGTGGGCGACCTCTAGCTCCTCCTCTGCCTTGGCCTTGGCCTTCCACCTGTTCCCCTGTGACAGTTGGGAATGCTCTCAGGAGAGCGTCTACCAGTGTGCGCTTGTACTCGCGCATCTTCCTATCACGCTCCAGTGCAGGAAGTAAAGTGGGCACATTGTCTTTGTACCGTGGATCCAGCAGGGTGGCCACCCAGTAGTCAGCACACGTTAAAATGTGGGCAACTCTGCTGTCGTTGCGCAGGCACTGCAGCATGTAATCGCTCATGTGTGCCAGGCTCCCCAGAGGTAAGGACAAGCTGTCCTCTGTGGGAGGCGTATCGTCATCATCCTCTGTATCCCCCAGCCACGCACCAGGGATGTGCCTGCGCTGTGCTGGGTGCCACCCGCTGTGAACCTGCTTCATCCTCATCCTCCTCCACCTCCTCCTCATCCTCCTCGTCCTCCAGTAGTGGGCCCTGGCTGGCCACATTTGTACCTGCCCTCTGCTGTTGCAAAAAACCTCCCTCTGAGCCACTTCTAACAGACTGGCCTGAAAGTGCTAAAAACGACCCGTCATCCTCCTCCTCCTCCTGGCCTGGCCCACCTCCTCTTTCATCATCGCCCTAAGCGTTTTCTCTAGGAGACATAGAAGTGGTATTGTCACGCTGATAACAGTGGCATCGCCACTGGCCATGTTGGTGGCGTACTCGAAACAGCGCAACAGGGCACACAGGTCTCGCATGGAGGCCCAATCATTGGTGGTGAAGTGGTGCTGTTCCGCAGTGCGACTGACCCGTGCGTGCTGCAGCTGAAACTCCACTATGGCCTGCTGCTGCTCGCACAGTCTCTCCAGCATGTGCAGGTGGAGTTCCACCGGGTGGGCACGTCGCATATTAGGCGGTGGCGGGAAGGCCGAAGTTCCGCTGTAGCGCTGACAGGCGAGCAGCGGCAGGATGTGAATGCCGGAGCGCGCACAGACGGCCCGCACTTTATGCAGCAGCTCTGACATGTCTGGGTAGTTGTGAATGAACTTTTGCACCACCAAATTCAGCACATGCGCCAGGCAAGGGATGTGCGTCAAACCGGCTAGTCCCAGAGCTGCCACGAGATTTCGCCCATTATCGCACACCACCAGGCCGGGCTTGAGGCCCACCGGCAGCAACCACTGGTCGGTCTGTTGTTCAATACCCGCCACAACTCCTGCGCGGTGTGGGGCCTGTCCCCCAAACATATGAGTTTCAGAATGGCCTGCTGACGTTTACCCGGGCTGTGCTGAAGTTGGTGGTGAAGGTGTGTGGCTGACTGGATGAGCTGGTGGAAGCAGAGGAGGAGGAGGAGGAAGCCGAGTAGGAGGAGGAGGCTACAGGAGGCAAAGAATGATGCCCTGTGATCCTTGGCGGCGGAAGGACGTGCGCCAAGGAACTCTCCGCCTGGGGCCCAGCCGCCACTACATTTACCCAGTGTGCAGTTAGGGAGATATAGCGTCCCTGGCCGTGCTTACTGGTCCACGTATCTGTGGTTAGGTGGACCTTGCCACAAATGGCGTTGCGCAGTGCACACTTGATTTTATCGGACACTTGCATGTGCAGGGAAGGCACGGCTGTCTTGGAGAAGTAGTGGCGGCTGGGAACCACATACTGGGGGACAGCCATGGCCATCAGCTGTTTGAAGCTGTCTGTGTCCACCAGCCGGAATGACAGCATTTCAAAGGCCAGTAGTTTAGAAATGCTGGCATTCAGGCCAAGAGGCTCGAGGGTGACTAGGTGGGAATTTGCGCTTCCTCTCAAGGTTTGAGAGATGGAGAGCTGAACGCTGCTGTGTGAAATAGTGGAGGCGCTAGGTGACGGTGGCGGTGGTGGTGGTGGTGTCGGTGGCACATCCTCTGTTTGCTGCTCGGCAGGTGGCAGCATTCCTCTCGAGGCGGAAGCCGAGGCAGCAGCGGTAGAGGAGCAGGGGAGCCTGAGCGGGTTCCTTGTTTTTAAGGTGTGTACTCCACTGCAGTTCATGCTTTGCATGTAGATGCCTGATCATGCAGGTGGTGCTCAGGTTAAGAACGTTAATGCCTCGCCTCAGGGTCTGATGGCACAGCGTGCAAACCACTCTGGTCTTGTCCTCAGCACATTGTTTGAAGAAGTGCCATGCCAGGAACTCCTTGAAGATGCCTTTGGGGTGCTGGGTCCCTGTTGGCGCTGGCCAATAGCAGGCAAACTCTCTGGACGGCGGCTGTTCTGCTTTTGCCCCCTGCTCCCTCTTTGGCTTCGCTGTTGTCTCGGTCTCACCACTGCCTCTTCCTCTGAACTATTTAAGTCAGCGGCACGACCTTCAGTCCATGTGGGGTCTAAGACCTCATCGTCCTCTGCATCGTCTTCCACCCAGTCTTCCTCCCTGACCTCCTCCTGTTCAGTCTGCACACTGCAATAAGACGCGGCAGTGGGCACCAGTGTTTCGTCATCATCAGAGACTCGGTCACTCTGCTGTGGTGGTATTCCCATGTCCTCATCATCTGGATACATAAGTGGTTGTGCGTCAGTGCATGGAATGTCTTCCACCGCTGGGGAAGGGGCTAGGTGGACGCCCCTGGAAAACCGTGGGAGCAGAGTCTTCAAACAGAATAAGAGACTGCTGCATAACTTGAGGCTCAGCCAGTTTCCCTGATATGCATGGGGGTGATGTGACAGACTGATGGGCTTGGTTTTCAGGTGCCACCTGTGCGCTTTCCGCAGAAGACTGGGCGGAAGACAATGTGGTGAACGTGCTGGAAGCACTGTCGGCCACCCAATCGACTAATGCCTGTACCTGCTCAGGCCTTACCATCCTCATAACGGCATTGGGCCCCACCAAATATCGCTGTAAATTCTGCCGGCTACTTGAGGGAGTTGGTTCACTACTTTGTGCGCCTGAGGCCGAGCGGCCACGTCCTCTGCCAGCAACAGAGGCTCCACGGACACCACCACGACCGCGTCCTCGTCCCTTAATAGAATGTTTCCTCATTGTTGCGATTCAACTCGCACCACAATAAAATATATTATTTTTAGCCCCAAAATTCCCACACTGGAAGATATAATTCCTTTTCGGTATTAATTACAAGAAAACTGCTGCAAATTGGACACCAGAATTTTTAAAATGCTAGTTTTGGTACATAGATTCCCACACGGGAGATATAATTCCTTTTACAGGAGTAAAAACGTGAGGCCTAGTGTTTCTGGTCTAACAAACACCAGATTGATTAAATTGGCCTTTTTTTCAGCAAAATTACAACACTGGACAATAATGCCTTTTAGGCGGTATTATTTACAAGAATACTGCTGCAAATTGGACATCTGAAGTTTTTAAAATGCTAGTTTTGGTACATAGATTCCCACACGAGGAGATATAATTCCTTTTACAGGAGTAAAAACGTGAGGCCTAGTGTTTTTGGTCTAACAAACACCAGATTGATTAAATTGGCCTTTTTCACCAAAATTACAACACTGGACAATAATGCCTTTTAGGCGGTATTATTTACAAGAAAACTGCTGCAAATTGGACATCAGAATTTTTAAAATGCTAGTTTTGGTACATAGATTCCCACACGGGAGATATAATTCCTTTTACAGGAGTAAAAACGTGAGGCCTAGTGTTTCTGGTCTAACAAACACCAGATTGATTAAATTGGCCTTTTTTTCACCAAAATTACAACACTGGACAATAATGCCTTTTGGCGGTATT
>JAKVIS010006593.1:0-10230 GCA_033119425.1 Bufotes viridis
AAATGTTGAGGGACCTCATAGACTGGTCCTGGGAAGACCCACAGATGGCAGGTGGAAATGGGACTGTGGTCTTACTACCGGCCCTACAGGGGTGCTGGGCAGTCGTCCCAGATCCCCAGCGGCAGAGTACATTACAGGGAGGAGAGACCACCGGTTTCACTCCCCAGCGGCAGAGTGCATTATTGGAAGGGGAGACAGTCAGTTCCCCTCTCCACCAGCAGAGAGGGTGTCAGGGAGAGGAGCCTGTTACCCCCTCTCCCCAGCAGCTAAAGGTGTGTAAGGGAGAGGAGCTTATTACCCCCTCTCCCCAGCGGCAGCGTAGCCCACCAAGGGGAGACACTAAGCCCCCCATCAGCACAGATGGAACCGTGGTCTCTGCGCCCAAGCTACAGGGAGTATGGACAGTCAGTCCTGCTCCCCAGCGGCAGAGCATTTGACCGGGAGGGGAGAGCCTCATTCCCCCTCCCCAGCGGCAGCCTAGCCCACCAAGGGGAGATGATAAGCCCCACACCGGTGCAGATGGGACCGTGGTCTCTGTGCTCAAACCACGGGGGTAGGGACGGTCGGCCCTGTCCCCCAGCAGCAGGGCTGTATATCCAAAGGAGAGACAGCCTGCCTTCCCCTCCAGCAGCAACACCAGGCCCAGAGGGAGGAGCGTACTAACCCTTCTCCTCAGCTGGGCTCCAACCAGGCTACTCCCATGGTAGCGCTGGCACCAGGGCAGAGTACCGCTGGTCTCTACCCACTCAGCAACCCACCAATCCGGAAGGCTAGAACCCCCTAGAACCGTGGTGGAGCCCCTGGACATGGACAAGCTACCCACTGCCCCAGGTGCAGTAACCAATTCTTGTGGGTGGGCCACTCTGTTGATTTTGTTTTGTGGGTGGGTTGCTGGACTAACCAAGGCACTGACCAACAGGAGGTCAGATACCTTTTTAGTCTGTTTGGGAAAGGGGGGAAATGTGACGAAACCAACCTCGCTGGGCATTGGGGAAGACCGATTGCCCGCCTCCTCCCCTGCGACTATGGCCCCTGGGAGATTGTACCCTTTTAAACCAGCATTTGGCCATATTGTATTTTATTATGCTGCTGCTGCTGGCCCTTTAAGAACCATCTGGGGACATACTGTGGAGTTACTGGGCAGCCACCATTTCATGTATCAGAGACACATGGTGAGAACAATAGATGGCAGCCATTTAACTCACCTGTTTAACTCTGCCTGTGATAATTATATTAACCATTGTGTTCAGTAATCATATCACAGGCAGAGGTAAGGATTTTGTCTGGGAGTGTCTGTGTGTATTGTTTGGATTGATTGGTTGTATTTCAAAACCCTGTGGGCCGTACTATGTTTGTGGTTTGTGAATAAAAAGAGGCTGTATGTGCCAGTACAGTCAGTTCCTGCTTGACCCTCAAAACGAAGTGTCGTCTCGTTATTGGGGGGGGGGGGGGCCACTTATTGTACGCTGTTCCAGTTTGACTGCCAGGAGTGTAAACCTATTTGTATGCTTTTTCCTATTCAGCTGTTTGCAGCATTCATATGCTTCTTCGATTTGGTGGTTGTGGTGTCGGCTAGATGGCTTGGAATCCTCAAGAAGCGCTAGGAGCATCCTTCAACAGAGGTACCCAGTCGGGGTGCCTGTCGATCCGTTACAGTGATCAACAACAGAAAGAACATGGTGTCGGTGATGCATCTAGGAGGGCTTAACCATGCGCCCTGCATGGCACATGTGTTCAATCTGGTTGTCAAGCGGTTCGAGAAGTCTTTCACCCATCTGCAAGACATCCTATTGCCAGGAAACTTTGAATGCACTTCAGCCACTTGTACACCGCAAAGCACACCCTCCTTGAGCTACAGCGGCAGAACGGCATCCCCCAACATAGGCTGATATGCAACGTTTCCACCCATTGGAATTCCACTCTCCATATGTTGGACCGACTATACGAACAGAGAAAATAATTTCTTGATGATCCAAGCGGACAGGAGTCCTCCCCTGTGTAAATTCGATGTCAGTCAGTGGATGCTCATGCGTGACACCTGTCGTTTGCTCAGGTCCTTTGAGGATGCCATGTTATTTACCAGTCGCCAGGACGACAGAATGAACAACTACATTTCACTGATTTATGTCCTGGAACAGATGCTGGTAAATCAGGCTGGTCAGGGGACTGGAGACGTGGCGTCTACATCTCACTGCCACATGAGCCCTGTGGGGGCTGAACTGGAGGAGGAGGAGAACATTGGAGCACAAGCAATGTTTAGTGAAATGGGTGTTTTTTCTACACAGTTGACAGGAAAGGAGGAGCAGCCAGAGGAGCTACAGGGTGATGAGGAAGATGAGGCAAAGGAACTAGACACACAGTGGCAGTATGCAGTGGAGATGGAGGCAGGGAGTCACTTTCACAAATGGCCAGATGAATGCTAACTTGCTTGCATAGTGACAGCTGAATTGTCACCATTTGGCAGAAGGATGACTTCTGGCTCTCCACCTTGTTGGACCCTCGCTACTGGTCCAAAATGGAGGTCTTTTTACTATTTTAGAGGGAGGACAAACCGAATTACTATAGAGACATCCTATGTATTCATTTGGCTGCTGCCTTTCTGCGCCATCGTCCATCCTCTCGCAGGTCTGACCAGGGGGGCCCTCTATGCTCATGTTCCTCTGTCAAGGATGCTGTGGCAGGGTGGGGGGTAGGAGCAGTTCCAGCTCCATCAGCAGCAACTTGAGTCTAGAGTCGATGATGAGCAGCTTTCTTCACCCGGCTAGTGAAGAAACTACTCACCAGCAGCAACTAGACCTGGAGCAGTACCAGAACCTGTAGGTGGTGGCATACTTGGACAGAACACTGCCACCCCACATTGAAGATCCGCTGGACTACTGGGCAGCCAAACTGGATTTTTGGCCGCAACTGGCCGAGTTTGCCGTGGAAAAGCTGTCCTGCCCAGCCAGTAGTGTGGCATGAGAGCGGGTGTTTAGTGCTGCGGGGGCCATAGTTACGCCAAAAGAACTCGGCTGTCCACCCAAAATGTGGAGAGAATGACCTTTCTCAAGATGAATCTGGCGTGGATCAGCCAGGGTTTCCACCTACCAATGCCTGATGCATCAGACTAGATCAACCATGGTGCCACACCAACACTTTGACAAAAGTAACCGGTTTCTTCTGGGTACCTCCCTCTGCTACTATTCTAATGCTGCCACCCGCCTGAAGCCACACATCTGATGCCAAGTGCTCCTTCTTTCACCCACCATCTTCAGCTGGTACTGGTATTGCCACCCACCTCCCCACTCTGTCACCAGGTCACTCTGTGGTCTCCTGATGCTGCTGTCACCTCCACACTATGTCATCTTGCCACTCTGTGGTCTCCTGATGCTGCTTCCACCTCCACACTATGTCACCTTGCTACTCTGTGGTCTCCTGATGCTGCTGTCACCTCCACACTATGTCATTGTGCCACTCTGTGGTCTCCTCATGCTGCTGCTGCTGCCACCTCCACACTGACAATGTGCCACCCTCTGGCCTCCTCCTGATGCTGATGCCACCACCTCCACACTCTGTCATTGTGCCACTCTGTGGCCTCATGATGATGCTGCTGCCACCTCCACAATCTGTCATTGTGCCACCCTCTGGCCTCCTCCTGAAACTTCTGCTGCCACCTCCACACTCTGTCATTGTGCCACTCTGTGGTCTCCTCATGCTGCTGCTGCCACTTCCACACTGTCATTGTGCTACCCTGTGGCCTCCATCTGATGCTGCTGCTGCCGCCACCTCCACGCTCTATCATTGTTCCGCTCTGTGGCCACCCGATGCTGCCGCCACCTCCATACTGTCATTGTGCCACCCTGTGGCCTCATCCTGATGCTGCTGCTGCCACCTCCACACTGTCATTGTGCCACTCTGTGGCATCCTCCTCATGCTGCTTCCACCTCACCACTATATCATAGGGCCACTCTGTGGACTTCTCATGCTGTTCCCACCCTCCCCACTTCATGACTGGGCCACTAGTTTACCTTTTGGCCTGGCTGAGATCATCATTTATTTGACCCTTCTTTTGATCTGTCAGAAGGGGAAGATAAAATGATACACACAACGGATCCTGTCTATGTAATAGCTGTAAGGCCTGCATGACATGGTCCCTATTTTGCATCAGAATTGGATTATGATTTTGTAGCCAGAATCAGGAGTGGGTACAAAAAACAGAAGACATGCAAATATTATATTCACGTGTCATCTCTGTTTTGGATCCACTCTGGCAACACTGATGTATTAATGACCAAATGCTGACCAAGTGAAGGTGGGTGCTCAACAGACAGGATCCGTTTTTGGGGGTTATTGTACTGACAGATAAGAGGAAGGGCAAAATAATCAGTGATATCAACACAAACTTAATGCTTACACCCTCTGTTGGGGGTTTCTACTTTTATAAGCATTTAATAGAACAGGTTCTGTAGACATCTATGTGGAATTAGCTGCCGACGATGTAAAAGTAGTACGCTTCTTCTTGACGCTAACATTGACCTGTAAGGCTGAGTTCCCACTTGAGTTATTTAATCAGTTTTGGCCCTGTAACTAAGTGAAGTGTGCAGTGATTCAAAGAGTGACACCTGTCATCTGCATGTAATACTGACTTACAGTATTGTTTCACAACCATAGCAGACTCCCTATGCGTGTTACTGCAAGGCACAGTGTTCTACTCAACTATAGAGGCTCTCTGCAACCAGGAAATAGCCATTTTTTAACGCAATTCACCACAAATAAATTCGGATCGAACCAAATTTTTTAGAAAAATTCGGCGAACCGGCTGAATAGAATTTTTGAGAAATTCGTTACTCTCTACTCCTCAAGCTGCTGCCACTTCACCACTCTGTGGTCTCCTCAAACTGCTGCCAAATCACCACTCTATGGTCTCCTCATGCTGCTGTTGCCACCTCCACACTATGTCACCTTGCCACTCTGTGGTCTCCTCATGCTGCTGCCACCACTACTATGTGGTCTACTCATGCTGCTGCCACATCAACACTCTGTGGTATCCTCATGCTGCTGCAACAAACATCACTACTCTGTGATCTCCTCATGCTACTGCTACCTGAACACTATGTCATTGGGCCACTCTGTGGTCTCCTCATGATGCTGCCACCTCACCACTATATTACTGGGCCACTCTGTGGTCACCTCATGCTTCTGACACCTCACCACTATGTCATTGGGCAACTCTGTGGACTTCTCATGCTGTTCCCACCCTCCCCACTCTGTGACTGGGCCACTAGTGTCCCTGTTTGGCTTTGTTGACATCATCATTTGTTTGACCCTTCTTCTGATCTGTCAGAAGGAAGGAAAAATTAGACACACAATGGATCCTGTCTATGAAGCAGCTCTAAAGCCTGTATGGTCCCATCAGAATTGGTTTATGATTTGGTAGCCAAAAGCAGGAGTGGGTACATGACACAGAAGACATGCAAATATTCCATTCATGGGTCATCTGTGTTTTGGATCCACTGCTGTTTTTTTTTTTGCCTTTAGCAATACTGATGGATTACTGACCAAATGCTAACTGAGTGAAGGCGGATGCTCAACAGAAAGGATCCGTTTTTAGGGGGTTATTGTTCTGACGGATCAGAGGAAGGGCAAAATAATGAGTGATGTCAACACATACTTACTGCTGACACCCTCTCCACTCGGGGGGCTCTACTTGTATAAGCATTTAATATAACAGGTTCTGTAGACATCTATATGGAATCAGCTAACGACGATGTAAAATGAGTGCTCTCTTTCACACTATAGTAGGATCTTGGGCCTCTACACGGTCCTTTATACCTGGCACTAACATTGACCTGTAAGGCTGAGTTGATACTTGAGTTATTTGGTCAGTTTTGGCACCGTAGCTTCCCAAATTAGTGAAGTGTGCAGTAATTCTAAGAGTGATGCCTGTCGTGTGCGTGTCCTACTGACAGTATTGTTTCACTACCACAGCAGACTCCCTATGCGTGTTACTGCAAGGCACAGTGTTGTACACCACTATAAAGGCTTTCTGCAGCCAGGATATAGCTGTTTTTTAACGCTATTTGCCATGAATAAATTCTGATCAAATCTTTTTTGGAAAATTCGGCGAACCGGCCGAATCCAATTTTTGAGAAATTCGCTCATCTCTATATACAATGTACTATACTACAGGAAGTAGATATCTCAACTAGGAAAGCTGGATGAGATATCAGAAATCCAGGAAAGATGGGTTGCCTTAGCAATACATTGTTTGCTAAGGACTTAGGTTAATGGTGTTGTCGGGTCTGGATTTTTATGGAAAGATGAGAAGGTTTGTAGTGGGTCTCATCATTCCCTTCCGGTCCAGAACACGTTTCCAATATAGCTCTAAGCCAGGTAATGGAGCTCAGCAGTGAAGCCCTGTTTTCAGTGTATTAGTGGCGAAATAAAAATATATTTGCCGTCCAGCGCTGTACTTCTCTGTTGAAATGCCTGTTGTGTAAAAGTAGAACAAAATTCGGGCCTAATTGCCGTTCTGCAGTGCAGTGATATATTCTGAAGCCCTGTTTTCAGTGTATTAGTGGCAAAATAAAAATATATTCGCCGTCCAGCTTTACATATATCTGTTGAAAAGCCTGTTGTGTAAAAGTTGAACAAGATTTGGGCCTAATTGACACTCTGCGGTGCAGTGATATATTCAGAAACCCTGTTTTCAGTGTATTAGTGGCGAAATAAAAATATATTCGCCATCCAGCATTGTACTTCTCTGTTGAAAAGCATGTTGTGTAAAAGTAGAACAAAATTTGGGCCTAATTGACATTCTGTGGTGCAGTGATATATTCGGAAACCCTGTTTTCAGTGTATTAGTGGCGAAATAAAAATATATTTGCCGTCCAATGCTGTACTTCTCTGTTGAAATGCCTGTTGTGTAAAAGTAGAACAAAATTTGGGCCTAATTGACATTCTGCGGTGCAGTGATATATTCTGAAGCCCTGTTTTCAGTGTATTAGTGGCAAAATAAAAATATATTCGCCATCCAGCATTGTACTTCTCTGTTGAAAAGCATGTTGTTTAAAAGTAGAACAAAATTTGGGCCTAATTGACATTCTGTGGTGCAGTGATATATATAAAAATATATTCGCTGTCCAGCGTTGCATATATCTGTTGAAAAGCCTGTTGTGTAAAAGTAGAACAAAATTTGGGCCTAATTAGCTCGGGAAGTAGCGGTGCACGGGTTAACAGAGGCAGCGGCGGTAGCAATCAGTCAGTGCGGAGTGTTGGGGATAAAATCACCCAGTGGTACGCTCTCGGTTTCAGGCAGTCAAGGCTCCACCACCTCAGGCGAAGGTAGCTCTCTGTCCTTCCCATCACCTGCTTTTCTTGATGCTCCTTCTTCTCCTCCTCCTCGTCAGTCATTCCGTCAGCAATCGATCACCAAAGCCAAGAGACAACAGTATGAGTGAACGCATCCAATGGCGCAGAAGCTGAATGTGCTCCTGTCCAAGTTGATGGTGCTGCAGTGCTGCATACTCGGACAGCACCCTACCACCCCACATTAAAGACCTGCTGCACTACTGGGCAGCCAAACTGGATTTGTGGCCGCAACTGGCAGAGTTTGCCCTGGAAAAGCTGTTCTGCCTGGCCAGTAGTGTGGCATCAGAGCAGGTGTTTAGTGCGACAGGGGCCATAATTACCTCAAGAAGAACTCACCTGTCCACCCAAAATGTGGAGAGACTGACCTTTGTCAAGATGAATCA
The DNA here is from genome assembly GCA_033119425.1 of Bufotes viridis. Lineage (NCBI taxonomy): Eukaryota > Metazoa > Chordata > Amphibia > Anura > Bufonidae > Bufotes > Bufotes viridis. Next base: position 7,734 of record JAKVIS010006593.1, read on the forward strand.
GGCGTGGATCAGCGAGGATTTCCACCCACCAATGCCTGATGCATCAGATTAGATCATCCATGCTGGCTCACCCAAACCTTGACAAGAGACCGTTTTCTTCTGGCTACCTGCCTCAGCTACTATTCTGATGCTGCCACCCGCCTGATGCCACACATCTGATGCCAAGTGCTCATTCTTACACCCACCATCGTCAGCAGGTACTGTTATTGCCACCCACCTCCACACTCTGTCGTTGTGCCAATCTGTGGCCTCATTCTGATGCTGCTGCTGCCGCCACCTTCACACTCTGTCGTCATGCCACTCTGTGGCCTCCTTTGATCCTTTTTCTAATCTGTCAGAAGCAAGGAAAAATGAGACGCACAACGGATCCTCTCTGTGTAGTAGCTGTAAGGCCTGTATGTTCCCATCAGAATTGGCTTGTGATTTGGCAGCAAAAAGCAGGAGTGGGTACAAAACACAGAACACATGCAAATATTCCGTTCACGTGTCATCTCTGTTTTAGTTCCACTGCTGTTTTTTTTACATTAGCAATACTGATGGATTACTGACCAAATGCTAACCGAGTGAAGGCAAACGCTCAACAGACAGGATCCATTTTTTGGGGGTTATTGTTCTGACGGATCATAGGAAGGGCAAAATAATCAGTGACATCAACACAAACTTACTTCTGACACCCTCTCCAGTCTGTCAGGGGGGGCTCTACTTGTTTAAGCATTTATTAGAACAGGTTCTGTAGATAGCTATGTGGAATCAGCTGACAACGGTGTAAAAGGAGCGTGCTTCAACTTAACACTAACATTGACCTGTAAGGCTGAGTTCCTACTTGAGTTATTTGGTCAGTTTTGGCCCCGTGACTGCCCAAATAAGTTAAGTGTGGGTAGTGATTCTAAGAGCGACGCCTGTTATCTGCATGTCATATGGACTCACGGTATTATTTCCCTACCAAAGCAGACTTACTATGTGTGTAACTGCAAGGCACAGTGTTCTACACCACTATAAAGCCTCTCAGCAGCCAGGAAATAGCCGTTTTTTAACGTAATTCGCCGCGAACATATTCGGATCGAACCAAATTTTTCCTGAAAAATTGGGCAAATCGGCAAATCAAATTTTTTAAAAAATTCGCTTATCTCTATATATACCAATTGAAGCATATCAGATACAATGATTTCGGACCCAAATCGTTTTTTTTTAAAACAAAGCAAATTTTAAGAAATCGCTCATCTCTAGTCTCTAGTAATCCTTACCCTGATAAAGACATGTTTATATGGTGGTACAACTGGTTTTTTTTTTTCTCTACAAGAAATTTAAGATGTTTTTTTGGACTACTTATTACTTTACAGGTTCACACATTGATACTTTTATATCCTTATTCTCTATTGCATTGTTGGCTGCCCTTTGTGTGTTTGTCTGGCAGTAGTTATATACTTTGTTTAATTCTTTACAGTTGTGTTTTTATTATAATATTTTTGCATGCAGATTTATGAGTTGGCTCAAGTGCATTTGTGGGCCTGGCTGTTCCCAGGAACTATTATTTGCTGGGGACTTACTACCATTATAGAGGTCTGTACTTTTTAGATTGCTTTTACATTTTTTCAATGTGTGATTTGTCTCTAATGTGATACAAAATAAAGATTACATACATATATTACTGTTTGGAGGTGGTCATATATGCATGGGTCATCGTTGCTATCTTACATTTTAGTTGTTCATTTGCATTTGGACTGGCACTTTGTTTACATTCTGGTCCCAACCTAATATATTGATTATACTTCAGTACTCTAGGTCAGTGATGCTCAACCTGCGGTCCTCCAGCTGTTTCAAAACTACAACTCCCAGTGTGCCTGGACACCCTATAGCTATCAGCCTACACCGGGGTATGATGGGTGTTGTAGTTTTACAACAGCTGGAGGGCCGCAGGTTGAGCATCCTTGCTCTAGGTGAAGTTTTTTTGGCACTGAAACAAAATCACCATCTTACACCAATAATGTATTAAGACCAGCTTGCAGGACTTTTTTTCTCTGCTCAAAAAACCTTCTACTGAACGGAAATCTAACAGATCTCATTATACTCAATGTTATCTGTTACAGTTCCTGTAAGTTATTTTTGTTCTTATGCTCCTATAATGGAGCAGAAGAACATAAATAAATAGAGCTGATGTGAAAGAGCCCTTACTTTGCCAAGTTTTCCTTATTATAATCATTATAAATGTACTGTTTCATTTCTCAGCAGACTTTTAGATTTTTTTTTACTTTAATAGAAAATGCTGAATTAAGAGATTGAATTAGTTTGTCTTTTATTCCATTCACATTAGCTTAAAGAGTAATTCATGTTTTCAATCACATTCTAAGCATTCAAAGTATAATCGTCTAGAGTCTGGGCTTTATGCCTCTGAGTTCAGGGATTTGTACATTGCAGGTGCAGCATCCAACCATTTATATTTAACTATTATGTAAATGCTGCATTGTAACATTTAAATCTGTAGAAAGAAAATGACCCC
>JAKVIS010006594.1:0-10226 GCA_033119425.1 Bufotes viridis
CTGCTGCCTCCAAAGCAAGATATCGGAACCCCCAGGGGCCATTTAGGCGTTTTGATAGAAAACGCATCAAAAACGCATCTGCGTTTTTATAATTTTTTCATTTTTTATTTTATTTTTTTGTGTATTTTGCCACATTTGGTTGCATATTTACATTTGGTATAGGCAAATATGGTAGTCTAGATCATTACTCTGCCCAAATCTATATTCAGCTACATGGCTTAGAAAATATGCTGTCAAACAATGATCCTAGGTTTTGGTATAGACACATGATCTAGACTACCATATCCCCCTCCGGCATGCCAGTCCAGGTGTTAGTCCCCTTGAAACAACTTTTCCATCACTATTGTGGCCAGAAGGAGTCCCTTTGGTTTTTAAAATTCGCCTGTCTATTAAAGTCTATGGCGGTTCGCACTGTTCGCATGTTCGCGAACATTTGCGGAAGTTCACGTTCGCTGTTCACGAACGGAAAATTTTATGTTCGCGACATCACTATTTGTAGGCAGTTAAACATGACAAGCTTGGAAACCTTCAGCAGACCCCAGGCTGTCCTGGTAACCAATTAAAGCTCATCAATGTCACAATTGACCTCTGCCTAAGGCCTCATGCACACAAATGTATTTTCATTCCGTGTCCGATCAGTTTTTTTTTTGCGGACCGTATGCGGAACCATTTATTTCAATGGGTCAGCAAAAAAAAAAAAGGAAAGTACTGCGTGTGCATTCCGTTTCCATATTTCCGCAAAAAAATGTCCTATTATTGTCCTTATTAAGGACAAGGATAGGTCTGTTCTATTAGGGGCCAGCTGTTCCGTTCCACAAAATACGGAATGCACACAGATGTCGTCTATATTTTAGGCGGATCCCTCTACCGAAACAGCATGCTGGAACAGGTTAGTGAAATTAGTCTAATATCAGTCTGGGGAGACTATCTGGATGAAGCCACATATACAGAGGTGACGAAGCAACATATTTGTCCCGTTATAATCTGGCATATTGAGAGCGCAAGCGTGGGTGATCGGCGCAAGTGAGCGCCATATATTAATTCTGTGCCGCCAAGTGTTTTATTGTTCACTTGGCCGCGATTTGAGGATATAATTATGGGGACCTATACAACTACGGCCTGGTTCACATCTGTCAGAATGACAGAAAACAACAAACAAAAACGGATCCTGTATTTTAAGCATCCGTTATGTTCTGTTATGCACATTTTGAGTCCATTTTCGCCATTTCTGTCTGAAATCTGTTATTTTAGGTGAAAGTTAAGGTGTAGTTTGTTTTTTTGTTTTTTTTGTTTGTTTCTTTGTCTTCTGTTCCTTTGATGGCTCACAACAGAAAACGAAACGGTGATGTTTCGTTTTCATTTTCTGTGGGATGAGATGACGGTTTGATTGGTACCACATATGGGGCACATATGAATTTTTGATTGGTCGCGGGTTGAAAAAAAATATAAGGTTTCTCTGCATCACCATTTTCTGGCATCTATAATATAACCTTTTTTGTATTTCTGTCTATAGAGCTGAATGAAGGCTGTTTTTGCTTTAGTTCTAATTGGTACTAATTTGTATATTTTTTTTTTTTTACATAATAATTTATTTATTTAACATTATAAGGGGGCTAGGACCTGGGATCACTTGCCCTATTTACTATAATAGTGAACTATTATGGTGAATGGGATTCTGACAAGCTGTCTGCGGAGCTGTGCCTCATGCATGGCTTTTTAGGCAGTTTAACATGACAGGCTTGAAAACCTTCAGCAGACCAAAGGCTGTCCTGGTAACCAATTAAAGCTCATCAATGTCACAATTGACCTCTGCCTAAGGCCTCATGCACACAAATGTATTTTCATTATGTGTCGGTTCTGTTTTATTTCAACGGGTCCGCAAAAAAAACAAAAGGTACTCCGTGTGCATTCCGTTTCCATATGTCCGTATTTCTGCTAAAAAATAGAACATGTCCTATTATTGTCCGCATTAAGGACAAGGATAGGACTGTTCTATTAGGGGCCAGCTGTTCCGTTCCGCAAAATACGGAATGCACACGGTTGTCGTCTGTATTTCTGGCGGGTCCGTTTTTTGCGGAACGCAAAATACATACGGTCGTGTGCATAAGGCCTAACTCTACAGAGGTTGCCATCGCAATTGACAGCCGTGTCTGAGGGGTTAAATTACCAGGTTCGGCATCATCGCCGAACCTGGTCTTTGCAGCCAGGTGTATTATACAGCACGCTCCATACATTCCCTCAGAAAATTATAGAAAGAGAGGAAGACGAGAGAAAAATACGAGTCCTAGGAGACCTCAGAGAGTCATATACCAATTTTCAGACCATCTACACTTTTTCAGCAACTACGCTGAATTTTCTGATTGAATCGTTCGAATTAGACCAGAAAATAACTTCTAAAAACTCACTCATCTCTATATACCAATGATGTATTGATTTATTATTTAGATTTTTTATTTTACATAGTAAACGGAATAAGTTTTTTAAAATTTAAGTTGTAATATAAATTTTTCTTTTAATATATTTTTGTTTAACTTTTTTACTGCTATGGAACTAATGATCGCTTCTGTACTTCTCCATTTTGATTTTAACATTATCCTACTACACCCTGTCTCAGCGTGTTATAGTAGTACTAAGATAGTAGATCTGGGGAACTTCATTAGGTCCCTGCTTGGCTTGAGAGCCTTTAAGCCCTCTTGCTATTGCCTTGTACGGAGTACCAGAAGAAGACCTCTTTCTTTGTCTAACTACTTAGGTACCACAGTTGCTACTTACTGTGAACAGGGTCAGAATTAATCAGTTCTAAATGTTGCTTGCAGTTACCACAACTGGTAGATAAACACCGTAATTTTATGGCTGTGGGTGTGGAACCATTGTGTCAACTAACAGATTTGAGTTTAGGCTACTCCTAACAGCGTTATCCTGGTATTGACCCTTTTAACCCCTGCAAATGCACCTGCAGGGGAACTAATAGGCCACTTCCTCTAGAATAGTCCCTGTGTGGTTTATAGCTGACCCAAGAGGGTCAGAGACACCAGTGTGGAGGATGGGAGCAGGTGTACTCAGAGCTTGTATGCTCTCTGGGCCATTCAGTGATATAAAGGGAACACCTTTTACTCCCTTTGGGGCACACCCTGATTCTTGGGTTCACCTGCCTTAGGGTGGTTCAGGATGTCCTTAATGGTGATGAATTGTAAGGAGCAAGGAGGGTCCCTTGGCAGCTGAAGATGATGTTGGTGCTGTGTGACAGTACAGGAAATAATGAGGCCAAGTTAACAGCGGAGTGATTCTTTACTGAAGAATTAAGTCCAGATGCATTAGTCACAGTTCTCAGCATGCATGGACTGGCAGTCCTAACACAATGTGCAAATTCTCCATAGTTCTCACAGGTTGCATGGCTGCAGTAAAAGTAAAACTTCTAGCAGCTTGAAAAATGTAGCAATAGTGACCCACGCCTGTATTGCACGCGCATTATGCGAATATTACATTGCCGATTTTTGCAATCAAGAAAATTATCGCAAATTCTCGAAATTGCGAATTTATAATGAATATTCGCCCAAATATTTGCAAAATAATGCGAAATTCGAATATTGCCCCTGCCGCTCATCACTAGTCCTCAGTGGGATGTGGATCTTTAGCAACTACCACAATGTATTTGTAATGTATGGCCAGGCACCATCAGGCTGAAATCCTGTGAACAATGTCTGCAATGGAGTCTAAAACCTTCTTTTAAAACCTTCTTTATTGGCATATTATCTCCACAGATCTTCCACTCACATCTCCCTTCAAAACTGGTTTGCTCTTCAAATATATATTTTCTCTCTTCTCCATTTTAGCTGGTGTTAAAGCTTTGTCTCAGGTTAGTTCACTGTCCGAGGATACATATGTCTTCGCTCCTTCCACTTCACAGTCTCAGGTAGAAAGCTCTACTCTGAGGTCTTACCACTCTCTATAGGAAGGGGGAAAACACTCCACCTAGAGGTGACAATCAAAGCCTGCTAACTCCTTACTGATTTTTACATCACAATGTAATAATACATGGCAAAACATATTTTTTTAATCCTTTTTGCAGCATACACATTAAAAAATCAAATATAAACCCTTTTGCAGAGGACTACTGCATTGCATTGGAACACTGCATACCCCCTTCTTTAGAGAATGCCTTGTTTGGTGCATTCTTGACTCATGGTCTCTATCAAGACATAAGACCTAACACATGCAAGCTAATATATACATAATATAGCTATGACTTTCCAAAACCACATCTGGTCCATGAGAGGAAACAGGTTAAATAGGACCTCTCACCACTTTTGACATGCTGGTTTTAATAGCTTCATGCATTCCCCATGTAATAACAATTCTGGAACATCTGTTCTTATGTCTGTATGTTGTGCCATTCCTTTATCATTTCAAATACAAGTTATGAATGAATTGCTAGCAGTCTGCAGTAAGGGTACAGAGGGGTGTTAACCAGTTCGGGGGTGTTACTGCACAGACTCACTCTACCCTATCAGTGCAGCCATTTTCAGACTGTGCAGGTACACACCCCCAACTGGTTACCCCCCCTCTGTACCCTTACTGCAGACTGCTAGCAATTTATTCATAGCTTCTAGTAGAAATATTAATGGAATGGCACAACATAGAGCCATAAGAATAGATGCTCCAGAATTGTTATTGCATGGGGAATGCATGAATTTATTAAAACAGGCATGTCAGGAGTGGTGAGAGGTCCTCTTTGAGCAGATCAATAATATGATCACTTCAAAATTGCATAGTGAGAAAGGGGACGATGGCAGTCAGAGTTAGTAAGTGACATGGGGATGACGGTCCTCTGGGGACAGTTCAGCAAGGTTTATTTTAAAGGGGACCAGTTCTGCAGACTTTTCTTAGTGAGTTTTAAGCTGTCACATAAGGCTTTGGTGCATAAAGACTCTTACTGGGTTTCAGCTTTTTGGTTGCAACAACTTTTAGAAGGCTGTTCATGCACAGTCTCTTTCTAGGCATTTTGTGGTTGTCCCACGAAATATATTCTACAGTTTTCAAACCAGCACCTGGAACTAAATTCTTTTTGTAACTGCATGTAGTTAAAAATTTAGCACAGCCATGTGAGGTACAGGACTGGTTCTAGCTTTTAGAAAGAGATTGTTATGTATATATGGAGTCTGATTTTCATTTTTTACATTAGTAATGGAATACCCCCTTTAAGGACAGAAAGTTCTCCTCTGGGCATATTTCTTTAAATGTTGCACCTCAGGTTTAGGTTTTAACCTAAGAAGAAATAGAGGGTGCAACTGGCAGGACAGCGGGGGCTGCAGGCTGCTATTGTAACATAGAGGACATCTTTATCCAATGTAACTTTGTTAATTTTACTGTTTGTATGATTTTTATGTTCTTGTAGATCATAGTTTATCTGATTAATACTCCACTAATCTCAATGGTTAAACCGAACTTCTTTTTCAGCACGCTTCCTATGACCTGCCGGATTTCTTGAGTCCTGAGACAATAGATGATGGGGTTTAGAAGGTGGGGGATATAAGTATAGAGGCAGAGAAGCAAGACGCTAATATCTTGACTGAACACCAAGTTTATCAGAAAGGCGTTATATACAAACACCCGAGGGCCAAAGTACATAAAGATGATGAACAGATGGGTGACACATGTAGAGAATGCTTTCTGTAGACCCTCGTTTCTCACGGAGGAGCAGACCTTTATAAGGATGAGAATGTAGGATATTATAATGTAGCACAATGGACCTAAGAGAACCACCATGGAGAGGACATGTGCAGTCAGTTTGAGCAGGGAGGTATCAGAACAGGCTAGAACCATGACTGCCGGATTTACACAAAAGCAACTGTTAACTTTTCTAGTGCTGCAAAAAGTGACCTGAGTGTACCAGGCGGCATTGATTAAGGAGATGAGAGACGCGAGAACCCAAAGGAAAATGCAGATGTTTATGGTGCGCCTCTTGGTGATGATGGCGGAATACCTCAGGGGTCTGCTGATGGCCACATAGCGATCAAGTGCCATGAACATGATGATGAAAGAGTCAAGAGACCCCAAGAAGTGGACACAGAAGAGCTGAAACATGCAGGCAAACAACGTCATGGTTCCAGCTCCAAACCAGTATTTGGCAATTATTTTGGGTAATGTTATGGTGTCAAATAAGATGTCAGAGAGAGCCAGGTTCATGATGATGATGTACATGGGCTGATGAAGATGTTCCTTCCACAGAACCAGCAGAATGACGCTGCTGTTAGCTGAGAGGGAGACAACATAGACCAGGAATAATATACAAGAAACCGCAGTATAGTACATCTCAGGCAGCCCGGGGAATCCGGCAAGGACAAACAACGCATCAGACTGGTTGGCCATAGGTTCACAATGAGCTGGAAAATTATAGATCTTAGAACATTGAAGAGTGCAGTGTTAGAAGCAACATGTATTCATCCATGCCAATGGTGGAAGTCGTGAGTGGAACCTCCATCGGTTCTTAGGTTCTGAGAAACAGAAGTGGAGAAAAGCAACAGGGATGGGTTAGGTGACTAATTATTAATTCTCCGGGAGTAACCCTTGGGTCACAAGTTTCCATATTTTGCAATTTCATAAAAAAAAATTCTGTCAGCCATTTTGAGCTCTCAAAACTGCTGAAAGCTATCATTCCTCCAGCACTATTACCACAAGTGCCCAAGAGATGATCCATTCGTGCATAGTGCCATTGGCTCTCTACATTGACTGCTTCCCAGTCCATCCTCTCAGTGACAGCTCTAGCAGTCTCCTCCTTGGATGCTTGCTGTTGCAGTGCTAGGAGGATGAAACCATTGACTTCTTGGTCGTATGATCTGTATGACCTTCACTCTAGGTATGTCTCTGCTGCTCTCCCCATCACCTACAGAGTGCTGTCAGCAGTTTTGAGAGCTCGGACAAAGCCCTAGTTATTACGACAGCCAGGAGATGCTCTAGATGCCTACGAGGTCAATGTATACATCCAGATTATTAAAATGTCCCATGGTTTCTCTGACTGGAGGCCATTTTTGTCCCATATTTAAGAAAATTATTTGTCCTGAATCTTTTTATATATATTTTACATAGACTTCAATGTAGACACACAGGTGGAGTCCATGGGTACAGTATATCCACATTCACAGCGCTTTTGGGTCCAGCTAATATATTAGAAAGTGACATATGCTTTGACTTATAGGATACTGTAGCTGAGTTTCAACTGGTGTCTCCAGAGGAGCAGCTGTTTTTTTATTTTAATAAAAGATGTGAGCATTGCATGGCTTATAAGACTCCTTATGCACACTGGCCACTTTCCACAAGGAGAAATAGTGCCTCCTGGATCTTCTTATCTATGCTACAGCACTCCATGTGGCCGGGCATGGAAGTACAGTTAAAACTCATCAATGTTTTAATCTATCTGCCATCAGGCAAAATATCTGATTTAGGGTATTTTGCCGTGCTGCGCCGTAGCTCCGCCCCACGCCCCATTATAGTCAATAGGGATGGAGCGGCAGCACACTGGTACTTGCGGCATGGCGGACCAGGCAGGCTGTTCTCCCGCCGGAACAGCCTGCCGGATAGCTATGCCGCTAGCGCGAAAGTACCCTTAAGTGTTCCAATTTTATCGCAGCCTCATCGGCTGCCCCCAGCACCCCACCTCCAGGACTTAATTATAAAGCTTTCCATCAGACACAGTTTATTACCATCTCTACTAAACAGAGTAAATCACTTAAAATTTGATTTCAGTTTGATTCGAATGGATTCCATTGTGATCGACTAGCCTGAAAATTTGTCACAGACTGAGATCTCCTAGGACATTTTTTCTCCCTCCCTGTCCTCTCAAAACTCACCCAAACTGAACTATTGGAAATTTAGATGAACCTTAAATGTTTACAAAATTTGTGTCAGATCTGATTTGTTTGCAAAGTATTCACTCACCTTTATTCCCTACGTATCCTATCATTGTACACCAAAGATGCAATAAGCTGGAGACCTCGGAGCAAAAATCTGGTGGAAGATTTAAAATTTTTAATCTATCTCGGGTAATAAGGGAGTCCCCTAGCTGCAAGTCCACTGTCCAAAGTTGTTCTTTATCTAATCTGGTGGCAAGTGCCTAATTTAGTAAATGCTGCCTCCAGTCCATAGTCTAGTATAAAAACTGCGTTCAGTGAGTTTATAGTCTAGTGTACACACTGTGGTCATTCAGTCCATAATCCAGTGTAAGTGCTGCGGTCAGTCAGTCTATGTGCAGTGCCCTGGAGTAGGGGTACTTTGAAATCTGGACATTTACCTACAGTATTTCCCCTTTGCAAAGTTATACACTTCTTACTTTATTTCACTTTAAAGGGTTATCTTGACTTCTACTGTGTAACTGCATTTTATATGTATGTTGCAATATATATATCCTGTTCATTTGCACTGTATATATGTGTGACTCTGTGGAAGGGATTAATGACTACTGAGAGACATTTGGGACTTTCTAGCTAATAACGAGAAGCTGGTGATTTTCCACAGCTGCCATAGGGTTTAAAGAAGAGCATATTTTGGATTGAAAAAGCCAGACGTTTCCCACCAAAACCAGACAGACTGATCTTTTGAATGTCTGGTTTAGCTCTGTTATCTGGAAACTTGTTTGTGTCTGGAAAAACTGATATAGGTAAAGTATCCCCGCAACTGCTGTTTAAGATTGAAAATAAATTCCTTCTAATTTCATATTGATCTCATAATATTCAATAAAAGCTGGAAAAACTGATATGTCACTGCCATTGAGTATCACTGAAGCTGTAATGTAAGTCTATGACAGATGGAAGTTGTAACAATTAGAGATGAGCGAATCGAAGTTGACGAAGTGTAATTCGATCCGAATTTCAGGAAAAAATTTAATTCTCACTGAATCCAAATTTCCTCGTGCTTTGTGGTAAAGAATCAAATTTTTTCCTAAAATGGCTGCTGCACTTGTGAGGACATGGAGCAAAGAACTCTGGGAAGGCGGGATCACCCATAATGTCATGCATGCAGCCATTCAGCAGCCAGCCAGCCCTGTGATGTCACAGCCCTATAAATAGCGGCAGCCATCTTGGATTCAGCCATTTTCCAGTGTACTGTGCAGGGAGAGACATCAGCAGGCGCTAGGGACAGTGCTAGGAAAGTCTTTAAAACTTTTATTTTGCTGTATAGAAGTTCAAGGAAAAGATATGAAGGAATCATTCCACAGAACAATCCTATTACACCTTGCTGCACTGACTGCGGATCCAAACTGCCATTATCCAGCTCTGTAATTCTAGCAAACCGTTTTTGCTATTGGGCTGCAAGTGCTGTTTGATACAGGCATTAACAGGGTTTATTACAAGGAAATACTTCTACATCTTTTTTGCCCTTGTGTGGTGCAGTTATATGTTCTAAAGCATTTTTTGGCTTGTATTAGTGGGAAAAAAGGGCTTATTAGACGTTGTGTGGTGAAGGGCAAAAATTACAGCCTTTTTTGGGGTGTTTTAATTTCCTTTTTATCTATTTATTTGATCTAACAGTATGTCAGACAGAGAAGTGCCAGGCCCTGCAAAGGGGGGTGGCAGATGCCTAAATGTTTCTGGCGCAGGCAGAGGTCGCAGCAGAGTAAGAGGGCTTGGCAGCAGGGGTCACAGCAAGAGGCCTGAGCTCCCAGTGTCAGCTAGCGGTCTTGTCTTGACCAGCAACCCAGTGGTTCTTGAATGGTTGACTCGGTCATCCACTTCGTCCCAAGTGACATCAGACACCCCCAGCCAAGAGTCGGTGGGTTCGTCAGACACAGCCCTTAGTTGGCGTGGCCCTGGAGCAGGCCCTGTGCCCTCACCTGTCCTCAACCTGCCTCTGTCCTTTTCTGTTCCCTTACCCAGAGAAGTATTGACGGGATCTGTCTGTCCTTCCCATCATCTGCTGGTCCTGATGCTCCTGCGCCCCCTCCTACTCCTTGTCAGTCATTCCGTCAGGAATCGATCATCGAAGCAATTGCAAAGAGACAACAGTATGCGTGCACTCACCCAACAACGCAGAAGCTGAACGTGCTCCTGTCCAAGTTGCTGGTGCTGCAGTCCCTCCCTTTCCAAGTGGTGGATTCTGCACCTTTCAGAGAACTGATCACTTGTGCCGAGCTGAGGTGGAGAGTCCCAAGCCGTCATTTCTTTGCCAAAAAGGCAGTACCAGCTCTGCACACATATGTAGAATAGAAGGTGGGCCAGTCCTTGAGCCTGTCG
>JAKVIS010006595.1:0-10229 GCA_033119425.1 Bufotes viridis
TTATACTTACCTCCAGCGATGCGACTCTTCCGGCCTGTGTCTCAAGCTGTACCGCTCCGGCGGCGCGATGACATCATCGCGCCGCCTGCACCGGCCTCTGATAGGCTGCCGGCCTAGTGCTGGCAGCCTATCAGAGGAACAGGGAGAGGACACGCCTCTCCCTCCTCTGCCGCTGCACGGAGATGAGCGCAATAGAAAGCGCTCATCTCCTGATGTCCCCTGCCGCCACGTCTGCCCTGGGGACGGGCCCCCTACTGGCCACGAGCTCTCGGTCCTTGCCCGAGTGCCCTAATGGTCAGTCCGCCCCTGGCACTGCCCTGTAGAAGATTGCAGACACATTCCAAGCCTACCTGTGTGCACTTTGTGTCTCTATTCCATGTCCAGGAAAAGCATTGCTCAGCTCTGCTGCTGCAAGTGCCCAAAGCAAACCAGACCGAAGAGGGGAGGGCTGCTCATTTCTTAGGATTGGTACAAGCTAAAACTATGGGCCTGACCTTGTTTAAAACTTTGAAAGCTGCCATTCCAACCTTTCAAACTATACCAGAACACAGCATTATATCCACTATATCAGAAGATATAGCAGTTAGAAATCGAGTCAGGCGTGAAAGCTGTTTTTACCTTCACTTTCACCTGGGCACTTGGGAGCTGTTTTCCAGCAGAATAAGTGCTTTTCCTGGACATGGAATACAGACACACAGTGCACACAGGTACGCTTGGAAAGCGTTTGCACTCTGGGGCAGTGTTGTTAGTTATACTGGTGAAAATGAGGTGACAGACTCCCTCTAAGGGGTTAAACGTACATTGTGTTTTTGTCTTTCTTATTTATTTGTATGTCTTTGGGACTGAAATAGTATTGGATGGGTCTGAAAATGCCATACTGATGTTGATGCCACGATTTGTTGCTGTCGTTTTCTGATTTCATGGACAGATTCCCTCCTTCTGACCTAGTTGTACCTTAATTTCCTTTTTCCTATTCTCTTCTCCCGCTGTCTCTATACTTTATAGTCTCACCAGTCCATGAATGCTGTTTCAGAGTATCTGCTGCTGATATGCCACGCCAGTCTATAAATACCACTTAAAGGGGTTCTTTTCAACTGATCCTCTGGATCATCAGCATATGATTGGCAGAATCCGATAACTGGAATCCTCGCTGATCAGCTGTTTGCGAAGGCAGCGGCACTGGCAGTAGCGCTGCGGCCTTCTCGCTGTTTACTGCAGGCACAGTGACGATACGACTAGTATCACTGGCCTGGGTGCGACTAAGCTCCATTCAAGTGAACAGAGCTTAGCCCCGCCCAGGCCAGTGACACTAGTCATGAAGTCACTGGGACTGCGGTAAACAGCAAGAAGGCCGCAGCGCTACTGCCAGCGCTGCTGCTTTTGCAAACAGCTGATCGGCAGGGGTCCCGGGTGTTGGACCCCAGCCGATCAGATGCTGATGATCTGTCCAAAAGATAGATCATCAGTTTAAAAGAACTGCAGAAACCCTTTAAGAGTGCCAGACACTGCTTTCCCCCATGCTCTGTTCTAGCTGTCTTTACGCTCCAGTCCTTGCATGTCACTTCAGTCCCTGGCTGTTGGCTATTTTCTGCTCCGGATATCTCTGTCCTGCAGCTAATATGTCTCACCAGCCTACGAGTACTCCACCAGAGTTCCTGCCACTGCTGTTTACCATACAGTATTTCTGTGCCGCAACCAATATATCTTGCCAGTCCCCGAATGCCACTCAATAGCTGTCTGCCATACTCTGCTCTGGCTGTTTCTACATCCCAGCTGATTCACCATGCCAGTCCATGAGTACCACTTCTGAGTGGTGGTAACTGTTTTCCGCCCTACTCTGCTCTGGCTGTTTCTACATTCAGACGGGATTACCAAGCCAGTCCATGAGTACGATGTCTAAGCACCAGTAACTGTTTTCTGCCATACTCTGCTGTTTCTACACTCCAGTGTATACACCTTGGCAGTCCATGAGTACCCCTTCTGAGCGCTGGTATTTTCCACCATACTTTGCTCTAGATGTTTCTACATTCCAGCGGATTCACTAAGCCAGTCATTTATTACCATTTCTAAATGCCTGTGAGTGTTTTATGCCATTCTCTGCTCTAGCTATTTCTACATTCTAGTGGATACACCTTAGCAGTCCATGAGTACCACTTCTAAGTGCTGGTGTTTTCCACCATACTCTACTGTAGATGTTTCTAGATTCCACCAGATTCACCAAGCCAGTTAATCATTACCACTTCTGAGGGCCAGTAAGTGTTTTATGCCATTCTCTGCTCTAGCTATTTCTACATTCCAGTGGATTCACCAAGCCAGTCCATGAGGACCACTTCTGAGTGCCAGTAACTGTTTTCTGCCATACTCTGCTCTAGCTGTTTCTACACTCCAGTGGATTCACCAAGCCAGTCCATGAGGACCACTTCTGAGTGCCAGTCACTGTTTTCTGCCATACTCTGATCTAGCTGTTTCTACACTCGAGTGGAGACACCTTAGCGGTCCATGAGGACCACTTCTGAGTGCCAGTCACTGTTTTTTGCCATACTCTAATCTAGGGGTTTCTACACTCTAGTGGATACACCTTGGCAGTCCATGAGGACCACTTCTGAGTGCCAATAACTGTTTTCTGTCATACTCTGCTCTAACTGTTTCTACAATCTAGTGGAGACACCTTAGCAGTCCATGAAGACCACTTCTGAGTGCCAGTAACTGTTTTCTGCCATACTCTGCTCTAGCTGTTTCTACAATCCAGTGGATACACCTTGGCAGTCCATGAGGACCACTTCTGAGTGCCAGTAACTGTTTGATGCAATACTCTGCTCAAGCTGTTTCTACACTCAACCTACTTTACTAGTCCAGGGGTGCCATTCCAGAAAGCCGTACACTGTTGTCTGCAATTCTCTTCTCCAGTTGTCTCTACAGTTTTTATGAACCCAGTTATAGTATTTCACACTGATATAGAATCAAAATAGTATATAGAAAATCAGCCCAAAGGTGCCCCTACAAATAGGTGTGAAGTCGGCTGAACCTACCATATTTAGTGAGACTGGCGACTATCTTATGTGTATAAGATATGTTGACTCTCTCCAACAGATGAGATGAGGTGAAACGTGTTGAATTTCAATACCCAATCCTTTTGTTCTAAAGGGAGACAAGCCGCTGCCAGATGTGTCTGACAACAACTTAAGCTTATATTACACCTGTAGATAATACTGAAGATCATCTCTAACAAACGTTGGTATGAACGCTCGTTAGCAATGATCTGGCAGTGTAATACTGCCACTGATTAACCGAAGAACGAGAAAATGCTCATTCATCGGGTAATTGGAATCTTTTAGCAGGTTTAAAAGGTATCGTTTACCGGTGGCAGATCGTGCTGTGTAATCACGATCTACTGCCGGCAAACAGTGACTCAGTATGGGGACCAGCGATGACATTAGCGATTGCTCCTCCCCATACTGAGGAGGAGATTGCTGCATGTAAATGCAACGGTCTCCGCCACTAGTCAACAGGTCATTGCTGGGAAGGAACACTTCCGACAATTGCCTGTAAAATCAGCAGGTGTATATAAGCTTTACTCCCTCCTCCCCACTGAGAACGTAGGTGAATGGGGCAAAGTAAAAAATGAATAGACCACAGCAGTCAACCAGGTGCCGCAGCCCCTCTAAACAGCTAATTGGTGGGGGAGCAGAAAAAAAAAACGTTAAAACTAGTTAGATGTAGCTTGGTCATTTGGGAAAATGTGTGCAATATAGCATAATTTATACATATTATATTTGTCATACAATGAGATGTAAAAATAGGATGAGCGTCCAAAGCTCTTGTCTTTTTGTACAATTCTTGTTAAAATCAAGGCACAATTCCAGACTGAAATGCAGCTTCTGAACAGCTTGTGCGCTACGTGGGAGAAGAAAATGCCTCGGTGGAAAATCTAGCAGATGCCTAAAGAACAAGAACAGATAAGTGTTAAAAAAGCAAGGAAAGCGCTGCCACTTTACAAATTCAGAATAAAGAAAGTAGTACTCTCAGCTCAGGGTTGCAGTTTCAGTTGGCAGTCCAAGCTTTGAAGTTGATCAACCCCCTTCGAAGGGGAAAGCAGGGTGGGTCTCCTGCTTTTGGGGTTTAAGCCTTGCCTTGATTATATCATAGTCATTTTTACTGGTGGCATGTGGTTCAATATTAAAAGAGTCTGTAATAAAATTAAAGGGAACCTGTCACCTCCAAAACACATATTATACTGACATCATTACCTTACAGTAGCCCCCAGTGTGTTCCTAATCATGTGTTTCATTCCTCCATCGGTTGCTGCATACTTTATAAAAACGCTGTTTTAATCTCCGTTTTTGCTATCCTCAGAGTCAGCTTGAAGTCAAGGGGCAGCGGCCTCCTTGCTTCAAGTCAAGCTAAGCCCGCCCCTTACCCGTCCTCTCTTCACTTTGAGTGACATTCTGCCTTGAGGCTGGGATCGCTGAAGTCTGGGGCGCTCCTTGTTACTGCGCGATCCTGTCTCCGGCTCCAGCAGTCAGCAGGCTGCTATCGTGTCACTGTGCATGCGCTGGCCATTTCCATTGTGCGCGGGCCTGGCGATTCTGGTCCTCAGCGTCAGCATGAACACTAGGCCAGTGTTAATTGTGCTCAAAATAAACTGTAATTTTTTCCATCGTGCCTTTCTTTCCTATATTTTGTATTGAAGTTATATATTTGGACTTAATAAAGAATAATATATATTTTATGGTTATAGTCCCATGATCTTCCTTTTTTGGTTTGGAATAGTGTTAATTGTGCTGCCTACAAGCAAGTCCCTGCTGCCGCTCAGTCAATGGCCTACGTGATGATGTGTGCAGGCATTATGATCGCGGCCACTGCTCAGGTCATTGAACTATAAGGACAAATTCACACTTGCATTGCAAATTCAGTTTTTTTGTCAGCATTGGAAATTCTGACATATTTGTGTACATCACTAATTTTGCCCTCAATACCAAGATGGAGCCAAGATTAATTAACCTATTCCACAATGGATTCAGCATAGTATTGTGGCTTCCATTATGAATGTTCTCATATCGCGGGTGATGCTAGGGAGGCTCGTCCTCATCCCCGTCTGCCATTGGCTTCTCGTCCCGGCCCTGGATGTTTTCATCCGTGTACAGGGAGAAACAGCAGCGGCGGTGCGGTGACCAGGAGTGCCGCAGGGAGCGGGGAGTGGGGTAAGTATATTACCAGTGAGGGGCCCGGCACATGGGGGGGCTGTTTGTGAAATTGGATAACCCCTTTAACTGCATAGCTGTTTATAAATACTGGTTTGTATTCAGTAAAAGTCGTGGTAGTGATCATACTGCAGAGATGAAAAATCTGGTCCTACCTCATCCAGGGTGTCGCTGGCATCTGCGTGATGTCCACTGGATCCAGAACAAGGTCCCTGTGGTGATAGAGGAAAAAAAAATAATCACATAAGGAAGGGATGGTGACTGGGCCTGGTAAATCACCAGCAGGGGCGCTGTGCTGGCCTGTAAGACTGAGCCATGCCAATGTATAGCAGGGTAATCTAGTGCTACCACACAGTACTAATGCCCACATTGTGGCCCCTCACAGTAATGAATCCCACCTTGTGGCCCCCTCACAATAGTTATGTCCTCTGTGTGGCCCCTCACTGCAGTTATGCCCACTTTTGTTCCTCTCACAGTAGTTATGCCCACTTTTGTGCCCCCTCACTGTAGTTATGCCCAAATATGTGCCCCATCACAGCAGTTATGGCCAGATATGTGCCCCTCAGAGTAGATATGCCCAGATATGTGCCCCTTCACAGTAGGTATGGTCAGATATGTGCCTCCTGACAGTAGTTATACCAGCTACATTCTACATCTGGATGGATGGAGAGTGGCTGTTGCTACCCTCTGAAACACTGGGTACACACCGATAGTGTGACCAGATGTGGATGACTCCACTTATCAACGTTTTACTTTTTGTTCCTTTTGGTGACCTTATGTGGCTAACTTCATGTATGCACATACAGGACTTTAAAATAAAAAAGTCACATTGGATACATCTGTTAGTGTTTGATTAAATTTGGTCTACATTTATTCTATGTACCATAGATATGTCAGAATAACTGTTTGCTGGTCTCCCTAGTCTATTGATAACTTAATCTATATACCTGTATACCCTATGTTTGGCACAATCTATTATGATCTATAACCCCTGTTATTATACTATAGATCATGTGATTTATTATATCACATAAGCGCTCCACGGATGTGTTTCTTGTTTGTAGCGATAGGGAGGAGAGTCTCGTGATTGGACTTTTGGTCACGTGAGTGATCCACCGATGCGTTCCATCTAGAAGATGGAAGTGCGCAATATTTTCGCATGCGCAGCCTGTCGCTTGCTATGTCAAATGTGCTAATTACGACTCTATGAACCATCTGACACACCGGGATCCATTCTGGCTAAGTGCCCACTTCTATGTTTTTAATCATATATTTTTAATTTTGCACATGTGCACTTTGTCAATGTATAATTGCTTATTAATATATTCATATGAATTTTGGAGACACCTATATGAATTATAACACTATACAATAATCATGAGAATCACTATAAATTCACAATCATGTATGTTTATTTATAATCAAATATTTATACTATGTAATCATGTATTTACACTTTTCTGTATAATTATGTTAATTAATGAGTTATATTGAGAACCCTATTTATATGCACCTTTGTACACTGTCGCTGCTTTAGAAATGTCCTAGTGAGTGAACCGAAACCATGCTGTCTGGTGATTTGAAATATACTTTTTATTACACAATTGGGAAGTGCTGTGGAATTTTTTTCTTTTTATATTTTTGGAGGCTGAATTGTTTCCACTACTGCTGGCACCCCTATACTACTATTTATGCAGTGCTGCTCACATTTTTGTATTGAATATCTATCTATCTATCTATCTATCTATCTATCTATCTATCTATCCATCTAGTGTCTATCTAATTATCTATCTATCTATCTATCTATCTATCTATCTATCTATCTAGTGTCTATCTAATTATCTATCTATCTTATTTTTACTAAAAGTTTTCTAGCTTCCCTGCTTAGGCTACTTTTACACTACCGTTTTTTGCGGATCAGGCAGCGTTTTGGTGTCCGCCTCCAGAGCATAATGGTGACTGAACGGAGGCAAACTGATGCATTCTGAGCGGATCCTTTTCCATTCAGAATGCATTAGGGCAAAACTGATCTGTTTTGGACCGCTTTTCAGAGCCCTGAACGGATCTCACAAACGGAAAGCCAAAAAGCTAGTGTGAAAGTAGCCTTATTCTAAGAGTCGGTCTATTTGATCTGATGCCAACACTAATTGCTGGCAGCCTTGCTCCTCTCTAACTTCCTAGTGCATCTATGGTTAGTTAGTATGTGCTGGAAAGACAAAAGAGAGAGAGCTGCACTGCCAGCGACCAGCACCGACAGTAAGGGTACTATGTCCCTGTATCTAACACTTTTAGCACTGATCACTTGCATCCCTGCTCCTCTCTATCTTCCTAGCGTGTCCTTGGTTACATAGTAAGCACTGGCAAGATAGAGGTGCTGCCAGGGATCAGCACAAGGTACTGTGTCTATGTATGTAACACATACTTTCAGGGCTGTGCACTCACTAACTAATCAGGAAAAGAGCTGGGAAGATAGAGTGGAGCGCTGATGCAACGGGCGCCTCCCCCTAGGGCCATCTATGTAATGCGACCCAGGTATAGGAATGCCGAGTGGTAAAGTGTGGCCTAAAATGTCCCTTTATATGTGTCACGGTGCTCCTACCTGGATATGGCTGGACCCCAGGCTTTGGCTCCGAAGCAATAAATGGTGGGAAAAATTTAGAAATTTGCAAGAAAAATAGAGTCCAGACCTTGTATATAGATGAACAGCAGCTTTACTTAAATAAACGTTAATCAGAAACAATCTTCAAGCTTTGTCTTGGTTCCAGCAGGCTTTAGCATTAAAACTGGCAGGCAAACTCGACTCTGCTACATCTGTTTCTCTCTGGCTCAGCTGTACTGACAGGCTGGCTGTATAACTCAGCTTCTGCTGTATGCTGCACTTCTCTTTGTATGGTCTGTCTCTAGATTAAGCCAGGGAACTTTCTACCTGGCTCCTGAGGCTCTAAGCTTTGGCCTCCATGGCCAGCAGAGCTGAGGCTGCTCTGGCTGGCTTGGCATGTCCAGCAGAAACGTGCCCTTCAAACCTTCCCCAGGCAGGGGTAAGCTGGACTAACTTCTTACTGGTCCCCACCCTTCCTGCAGGAAATGGGACTAGCTCACTTCCCTACAGAGGGGGGTTAGAATGGAATGGAGAGTTCTATTCTATCTAAGGTGCAGAAGTGGTATCACCACTCTGGGGTGTTACACTGACGCTGGCGATTAGAGCTGATGGTATGCATCGTGTTCCTGTGCGCACTTACTGTCAGTACTGCCAGGGGTGGGATTTAAATTTTTAACAACAGGTTCCCTACTCAATTGCGGACATACAGCGTCACAACACATGTTTACATACTCATACACCATATAAATACAACAGGTTTCTACGAAATATGTTCCTCTTTTAGAGCAAGTAATCATGATGCCAGATGCCGTTAAGCAGCGTGGACTTGGAGTCCCCTTTGTAGAAATGTGTGGTAATGTTGGTACCCAGGTTAGGATGTTATATACACGTGTCACGGTGTTCCCACCTGGATACGGTTGGATCCCAGACGTAGTGGGCTCCGAAGCAGTGCAAAGGGGTTGATACCTTGGATGGTGTAGAACAAAATTGAATCCAGACTTGGTACAACGTTGAACAGTTGCTTTTACTTGGTAATTTATACAGTTTGCAAATGTTATCTTGGTTACCAGCAGGTTTAGGCATGAAGTGGCAGGCAAATCCTCTCTCTGCAACACACTTCTCTCTACTGAATCTGTAGTGTACTCTCTCAGCTCTGCTATGTCATCTGTATTAAATAGGAATGCTTTCCTTTCTGCTTTATGCTGTTGTTCTGAGTCTGTCTCTCACTGTGATCCTAGGGACTTCTTGTCCTGGCCCGACTTTGAGGGAGAGCTCAGTCCCACCGGGAAGAGCATCTGCTGTTCTCCCTACAGCATGGAGTACTAGAACTAACTCCTTCTAACTAGATCGTACTGTCTCCTTTGAGGAGAGTCTAAGGCCCCTTGCAGACAAGCGTTCCTCACGCAGCGAGTCCGCAACGGAGCATTATGCCAGTGTTATCCAATACATTCCAGAACTGTAAGGGTTACATAGCATCATAAATCATCATAATGCTATGTGAATCCCGTCAGTGCAGGAAGGTCGGGCCGGGAGCTCCGTTGCGGACTCGCTCCGGGAGGAACGCTCGTCTGCAAGGGGCCTAAGGCCCCTTTCACACGAGCGAGTTTTCTGCGCGGGTGCAATGCGTAACGTAACGTGAACCCATTCATTTCAATGGGTCTGTGTACATGAGCGTTTTATTTCACGTATCAGTTCTGCGTTGCGTGAAAAACGCAGCATGTTCTATATTCTGCGTTTTCCACACAGCCCTGGCCCCATAGAAGTGAATGGGGCTTCAGTGAAAAACGCATTGCATCCGCAAGCAAGTGTGGGTGCGATGAGTTTTTCACTGATGGTTCCTAAGAGATGTTGTTTGCAAACATTCAGTTTTTTATCACGCGCGTGAAAAACGTATCAAAACGCATTGCACCCGTGAGGAAAAACTGAACAACTGAACGCAATCGCAGACAAAACTGACTGAACTTGCTTGCAGAATGGTCCGTCATGCTCATGTGAAAGAGGCCTAAGAGAGCTGGAAAGCCAGGTTCCACCCTCTGTAAAGTAGCACTGCCAGGTATGCTGCCACCCGCTGGTAAACCTGATTATTACATGAACAAACACAAATGCATAAGAGGAAACACACAATAGGTGGAGGACTGGGAAAAAAGATATAAACTGACATTATTATTGCATATACAGACAGAAATATGGTACAGGAGTGGTAATGCCACTCCGGGGCATTACAAGTGCACTGTGTTCCTGTGTGCAACACTTACTCTCAGCGCTGATCGCTGGCAACCCCGCTCCTTTCTGACTTGCGAGAGTTCCCTGGTTAGTCAGTAAGTCTATTGTCAATGATTACTGTTAACAAATTGACACACTGCCCCATGACATGTTTTGCCTACAGCCTGGCATCCTCATGTGTATAAGGATGGCCCTGTAATCCTGGG
>JAKVIS010006596.1:0-10217 GCA_033119425.1 Bufotes viridis
TTGGGTGTAGGGGTACACCTGCACTGGATCCACATGACAGGGAAATTATAGTTAGTCCGTCTATTAGTTCGGTGAGTGACATATATACCCCTTTTTGGTGTGTGAATGCGCCTGCTCTGCATATGTGAGGGGAAATTAATATAGTTAATCCATCTGTTAGTTCGGTGGTATGACATATACCCAGGTATTACTGGTATACACTCGGCGTACATTGACAAAGCTAAAATGTAATATAGTTTATCTGGCTGTTGGTTTCAAGTGGGTGAGCCTCAATGAATGAGGAGAGCATCAAATAAGGGACGTGGCCGTGGTGGGCGGTGCTGCTGATGTTGGTTGGGCTCCTGTTGGAAGTATGTGATATCTTATTGCCATTCGCGCCCAAATGAGAAACACCTTCGTCAGGCAGCCAAGTGTTCAGTCATTGTGCTGGCGACCCGAATAATGATGCCAGATGGTGACCACGGTGCTCGTAAGAGGCGTAGTAGGTCGGGTGGTTTGACAGTCATAGTTCCTTCATGTTTCTTACCAGTTCTCTTCAGCATGAAGTTAGCTTTCTGGCCGTGAATCATCTTTCCTCCCTCGCCACTTTAATCAGCAGCAGTGAATTCAGTCATACAGCATTCTTATTCTTCTGGCGCTCTGGCGGGTTTCATGACCATCCACCAGCCCTGCCAGGAGCAGAGGTGGAAGAGAGATTGGTGTACTGATGCCTTTCCCACTTATCGCTCAGGATGTGGACATAGAACCTACAGCATGTCTCTTATGATAGTAGCTGGAGTTCAACCTTGCACAGCTGTTTGTGTACAGTGGCTTGAGGAGGACAGGCGTGAGTGAGTGGAAAGATGATGTGCAGGTTGTAGTTCTAGACCCAAAAGTCAAGGTCTATCCAATTGTGTGTTTGGATTAGGTGAATGAGTGGTGGTCCATAGCCATCAAGAGAGCAGGTGCAAGGCAACATGGCCATCCCCTAAACCGTCGCCACACTGCCCACCACTCAGAAGCTGAGCACAGCTACTGCCAAGGTTCCCTGGTAGTTCTTCCAGTAATGTGTGACAACCAGACCTGGTGATTGCAAGCTGTACGTAGGGCTAAAGTGAGATAAATCGTTGGCTGCCTGAGCGCCCAATACGCCGATAAGCGCTATTGCAACACCAGCGCAGTTGTTTTACCTCAAAAACTACCAAGATCTCATCGCCCGCCGCCCTTTTCTGCTGCGGTCTGTTCTTCCCCCATGGTAGGAACCATTAACGCACCGCCTGGCGAAGATGCTAAACAACGCACACCGTCGCAATACTTCGTAAATACAATATCCCATGAGCACGTAGCTGTGCCCTCAATCACTGGAGAAGGAGCACTACAGAAAGATGGGACCATCTGCTAATTCCTTTGGCGTTTCCACTCCCCTGCTGCTTTCGTGTGTCTGCGGCTGCAGTAACCGACCTTCCGTCAAGCTACCTCATATGAGTGTACCCACGAGGTTAATCCACTTTGCATGAAACTGTCACTGACGGGCGATGGTGGGTACGCCGCTGCGCATGATGGTCAGCTCAGGCTGCACCACTACCCTGTGCAGTGGGCCCTTCGCTACGGGACGTGTGTGCCCTGTTGCGCTGTTTTGAAACATCATAACATTCTCCAGTGCACAGATGGCGCGTGCTAGCATTCCATCCTTCTATATATAACCCAGCACTTTGGGATGATGGAAGAGGGTGGAAGAAATAAGAGGAGAGAAGGAGAGATCATTTCAGGGACCATCAGGCCAGTCATTCTAAGTGGCTGGAGGTGGGTTTCTCACACCAATAAGGCCAATTTCTTCTCAGCCAGGACACAGTGGAGGAGGAGGGGGCGTGTTCTGTAGGGTGGCTCCCAAGCAGCTGCTGGGCATGCTGGGCGTGGCCTGGGATACAGAGGGCTGACGATACACCACTACAGAGGGGTTGGCAGCCGTTACCAGACAACTGCTTACACTATTCATGCGACCATGATTCCCATTCATAGTGCTGATTGCTGGTTGGCCACCCTGGATCCCTGCTGCAGGACAGCATTTTAGTGTCTTCACGTCACTGGATATAGTGGGAGTATGAATTTGGGTGCAGCTGTTGACAGCTCTAGTGGCATCCCACTGTGGGCTCCAGTTGGGCTGCAGGCGAAGGCAGGGAGGAGGAAGAAGTTCTCGTGAGACAGCCAGCTCAGGGAGGTTATGGCCAGTGAAGCTTTGTCAGCCGCATACAGCAGCCAACTCACCAGCTATCAGACGTGTAGCAGAGGCAACCTTCCCAGCAACATGGTGGAACAGTAAGTATTTCACTTCACATACTGACTGATAGTTATGCTCATTAAAGCAGGTCTTAAATAGGGCACATGGCTGAGCTGCAGCCACTTTACGCTTTGAGTTCAGGCCTGCCTCACCATTAAGTGTGTGCCTGGATGTGTGTTATCAAGCGCATGCATATCCACAATCAGCATTCTGGGCAGCCCGTTATTAAAATAATTCAGGCATGGATCTGGGACTTGTCCATACCTTGTGCTGAACCAATACATACCGACCGCACCATCATTATTATATAGCATACTCTCTTTGGATTCTTATTTCTTGTCAACAGTTCTTTCTGTTATAAAAATAATAAGCAAAAACAGTCTTGTACTATCTCTCTGCATACTTCCACATATCTAGGCCTCCTAACCTCCTACTCTACTTGACTTTACTACCTCTAATTCTAAATTATTATTTTTAATTTTTTTCTATTCTATATTAAATTTAGATTATTTCTACATTTTGCACATTATTATTTTCTCTTTTATTTTGCTTCCTTTTCCTCATGCTCTGACTCTTTGTATTTATTTTACCAAAGTTTGATTTCTTCAACTAATGGGAGTTGGGTTGATTAGTTGAGTTGGATCGAACTGAACTTGACAGAAAGTTGACTGAACCAAACTGACCCAGACATCTGGATTAGCTCATCTCTAGTCAATGTCAGCTTTGGTTTTTGTTTGTTTTTGTTGTAGGTGTTAGTAAATTTTATATTGCTATCATCAGCTCATAATATTTTATTCATTTTACAGGTCTACTTCCAATGGAGTAATTGCTTTGTTAGTTGCCCTGGTCATCTTATTCCTATGGTAAGAACAAAACTAGTTTCCTTTACCATTGTTTCTGGTTCTTTGGGTACTATGTATTCAGTGATCAGGAGTCAATATATAGCTTAACAGCACTGTTCTTTAGAAATAGTGCAGGATTTTGGATAATACAGGTCAAACCATAACCAACTCTGCTGCAGCCAGGAAAAACAATCGCAGATGCCAGTGGATACTGAATGCATCATTCACAAGCTGAAATGCTACAACTCATTGGGCCCATTATTTAGGTACCAAAAACTAAGGACAGCACCAACAACTATACATCTGCCATAAACTGGAAACACATTTGTTGTTCAGACTTAACAGAGGCATAATTAAGGGGTTCCAGGTTCAGGATGAGGCCCAGTCAGTGGATACTCTTGGTTAGTAAAAAGTTGTGTGGGTTCTAGGATACAAAAAGACATACCTAGTTACCCTTTTGTCCCTACACACTATTTACCACTTATGGATACCACAGGGCCTGGGGAGACTAAGCAACGAAAGTGTCCAGGATCTTCTCCAACTTTGGTTGAACTGAGCTATTACAGTACACCACATTACCTCCTGTCTAGTAATAATATACATTATGACAGGTAACACTAGACTTAGACTGTTGTTAGCTCATGTTTCTTAGAGAGAACAGTGGAGAGAGGCGTTGAAACTATCTTTTCTTCAGTTTTTTTATGTTCATATTCTAGTTAATATATCTTTTGAAACTAGTTTGAAATTGATAGATTTCCAGTTGTGATCACTGTTCCTCTGTTTTCCTGGCCCCAGCTGTGAGGTTTGTTGTGGTTACATCAGAAAGTGAGGAACTTTATTTTGTTTCTAAAGCAATAAAGGTTAAATTTTATAATTTGTGTTTCGGATCACTAATGGTATACAGTGAAATAGTGATGTTAAATACCCTATGTTTCCTACAGATTATTTTCTGGCTTTATTGAATTAATATTATATATTCTCACTTTTTATATAGATGGACTTAATTACCATAGTTTATATAGGTTATATAACTTACATTATTAGTGGCTTCATAATGTTATCTGCATATCATTAAACATGTCTGACAGATAAATATTATTACCCCAAATAAGCATGAGAAAAAGGAGAATCTAGTGCCAAAATATGTTTTCTGTGTAAAATCTATGACCTAAAATACTGAAAATATTAAAATATATATATTTCTACTGTTTTAGAATATCTTCATAAAACTTAGCATTCAGTGATAACATTTAGTTATTATGGACTTCTTATTTATCATTTATTTATTTTTCATTCTTTATTCTTGTGATGTCATTGAATATGAATATGTTATGGTGTATCTAATCTTATCTCATAAGGACTCTTTTCTTCTTAGGCCTCATGCACCGACGTTGTTTTGATCAGCATTAGATCGCATAACATAGCGTGGGACTGGACCATTCACTCAATGGGACACGCAAAGGTAGGACAACACTCCATTTTTAATACATCCGAAGCATTCGTTTATTATAAAAAAATTGAAATATCTATTCTTGCTGGTTTCTTGGTTAAAAATAGGCATTTCACTAATGAACGTGTTACGTTATATGATGTTATTAGGCGGAATCTTGAATATATATTTTCAGTCTGGTTTGGACGCAACACATAGGTCTTGTGTGAAATTTGCTCTTATAATTCTTGTTTCTTAATAGGATGGTTAGATTAATAATTTAGTCTGAAGACAGTGATGGTGGTTATAAAATGCATTGTGGTGGGATGTTTGAGCCCTCAAATGTGTAGAAGTCACCAGAAGCTCTTCAGGGTTAAATAACATTTATACCATGGGTATATGGAGGCACAGTTCATGGTTTAGCTGTACAAGTATACATGCAGCCATGGAACACAGGATGAGGATAATCTCAGTCACAGTGCTTTCGAGTCTGCCAACCGTCTGTCTATGATATAGCTATAGTAACTAGCAAATGAATAGGCTACCAGTGACAATTAGCCTTCACTTATTTACTTTCCAGTGATAATCATTTGCAGCTTTAGGGTTTATTATGGCATATATCCTTTTCATTACAAAAATACCATATTTCCAAAAATCAATACATAATAGTGCCAAAAATATTAATTCATGTAGATCCCACATAGATATCTACCAGAAATCACATATACAGCTGGTGTCATCACTGATTAATAATGGTCAAAAACACTGATGTATGAACTAGACCCTGATTTATATGTGTTAAATCTGTTAAGTATTATTATCACTTGCCAGTGTAAATTCAGATGTCCAGTAAGCGTACAGTTTTCAAGTATCACAATCTGCTGAAAATGGTATATCTAGCTATCTTTATGTTTACAGCACATTTCTTATAGCAATTTTGCTCAGATAACACATGACATTCTTTTATCTTTGTGGCGTTTTCAGCCTCATCATGTTTATTCATTATCAATTACATCAACTCACTTGTTATAGTATTGCCTTACACATTGTGTTTTGAAAAGTTGTAGAAAATGATGGTATTCTATGAAAGATCTGAAGCGTGCCTTCAGTAAAAGGCGTGTTCTGCAGCTCAGTGTTCTATTAAATATTACTTCTCTGGTGACCAACTTGAATGTTTTAATGTGTTTTTAGGTACATTGACCAATCTACATAGTTTAAAATCTGCATAAAAATAATATATATTCCCAATAAGATACCACCCAATTATCAGGATTAATTGATCTGGCTGGTAAAGCAGCAAATCTGATTCACCGCTGCGGTCAACATGCATGATGCATGTTATATTAAATATACCTCTACATTATTCAAATATGTGATCATCTTGTAAACGTCTCTACATTTGGATGAAATTTGGAACATCATAGAAATTACATTTGGCCAACACAAGAACAAGCTATATTTTTCCTAAATGGTTTCTAGACACCTCAAATGAACAGAAAATACTCTGATCAACATTAGAATGGTACCAAGTACAGGAGAAATATACAATGGTTCCTCGTCATTTTTATTTGGGTTTTTAAATATACACAGAAATTTATTAGTGTTTTGCAGTTGCCATTCATATATATCTGGTGGTTGAGTCATTGGACTAGCCACAAACATCAAAATATAATTGGGTTTATAGTTGGTGTTTGCTGTTAAAAAACACAAGTTCATTTTTTTATTTTGCTATCTTTATTCACCCAGTGTTGGGGACCCCACCAATTAATATCCAGATCATTTGGAGGTCCCTTACTCATTTTCCTAAATCGCTGTTTTTGAAGAGGAGGTGGCATTTCGCTAAACTACTTCCTCTTTCAAAGTTCACCAGTCGTCTTAAGATCTGTATTACAAGTGCGTTTTCAGTATTCACTTGGTGGGGCCAAACTCTTTAACAGTACACTGTTGCTGCTGGCGGTGCGTCACAGCAATCTTGAAGGCAGCTGAACTTATACGACGGTTTCCTCTTAAACAGCTGATGAAAGGAATAACGGAAGGTCGGCCCGATCGAATATTTCGGTGACTAGCGCCAGGACTGGAGTTATCAATGAGATGACAATTTCAAAAAAATTTAAATTAGGCCCGTTCTGATTTCAGTAAAAGATAGCTTTGATACTAATTATTTGGCAGCGAATCGATTCACAACGTATTACCGGGCTACCAGACCCGCGCAGAGGTGTATAACACTGTCTTCAATGTACGCCGGGTCTCTATGGTAGTAAAATAACCTGTAAATCACAGCGTGAAAATCGACTGGCGCTCTTAAATACTACATACTTCACTTATTTGGACAGTGGAGGCCAAAACGTAAATCTTCCATCGAATGATCACTGAACCCTGTTCCTATTAAGCTAACCACTAAGTGACCACACTTTTAAACGTTGGAGAGAGGTGGTCAGCAAACAAGTTGTGTTGATGATAAACAGTTAATTTTCCCATTCTTAGTCAATTCAGAACAATTATCCAAAAAAGCGGATTCTGTGCATCACCTTTCTCAGTAAAACATTTGTTTGTAGCAATCCTTCCACCAAAGTGCATGAAGAAAATAAAGCATCACATTTTAACTATATTAACTTATGACTGGCATAGGGCAGCACTGTCAAGTCAGACCCAGTGAACGGATTGGTGGTTGGTTACTGATAATAACAATTGGGTTAGCACCACCTCATTAGTCTCTGTGTGAGTCTGGTCAGCGTATTCTCACTCTGATGTCCTTCACTCCATGGGCTTGCCGAGAGTGACCCACACTCAATCTTCAGGCTCTTTGGTACCACTATTCATTTGGCTCTTGCTGGAACAGGGACCTGAATGTGCCTGATGCCAGCCTGCTAGTAGTGATGAGCCAGCATGACTGGCAGCCATCAAATTGCTCATGGCTGTCCAGGCTATTAAGTCAATAGGAGGAGTCGAACCTGCTCTGAGGGAGGGTGTGGGACTCTAATTAAACATTGGAGTCTACTCTGGCTCTATATGTTGAAACTGTTTAGCCTGTGGTTCAAGCATTTCTGCTGTGAGTTCTTCTGTGCTAAATTAGAGCAGGCCGCCATCACACAGCCATAAGAGCTGTTTTGCATGCTAAAATATGAACTCACACTGAACTCTGTATAGCTGTTATGGTGGTGTGCATACATACATTACAACCTGAAAAACTCTGCTCAGCTCATATATCTCTATAGGATGCTACCCCAACTACACTCAGCCTACATCGCCACATGTGCTTCCCATCTTCTCAGCCTCTGCCTCTCTATGAAGCTGCCCAGCACACTCAAACTCTGCTATCTCTTATGTGCTACCCGACTTTAGCTCACTGTCCTTCTGTCACATTACCCCAGAAAGCAACCACTATATATATAGTCTTCTTTAGCACTCAGTCACTACCCATCCTCTGCTTTGTTAGCTGCTACATCACATAGCTCTGCTATCTCTCTATATGATACTTGACCCAGTACCTTAGGGTCTGATGCATATTACACCAGCGCTACCCCAGCACACACTGCCCTCTACATACCTACATAAACTAGCTATAACTCTACACAACCTATAGACTGCCAGCCACATAGTGCTACACCTTCTTATGACAACACCCCATCATAATGTATATGGTAGCTGCTAGCACATTCAGCCCTGCTGTCTAACCACCTGGCGCTGCCCCAACACCATCACCACAGCTATATGACAGCTATCCCAGCTGCTCATCTATACTATATCTCTATAAACAACAACTTCCAACACCTCCTTTCTGTCATACACGCGACTGGCTCCCTTCCAGCACCTCAGCTACATCCATACACCAGGCGGCTGCTATCACTCAATACACCATCTCTATATATGATTTGCTATTGCTGTTCATCTCTACATATACATGACAACTTTGTTTTACTCAGCTCTACTGTGTCTATATGCTCCGCCGCTGTGACAGCTGCCCCACATAGCTCACCACCGCCTTCCACCGGTTAACCTCAGCTCTATCTAGCGACTGAAAGGTTTGGTTGAGGCCCGATAACAGCCACACTATCATGCGCTTTGGTGGCTGATAACTAATCTACTGCGTACAATTCAATTAAATCTGCCAGTGCTGTAGTTTTCACCTATGTGCCAGGATACTCTATTACAGGCACCAGCTACAGGAGTTACCATCATGTTCAACGCCAGATGGGCGCATGCTATCCACTGCATTAGCTGCACAGAAGCATAACCACTGCATGTGCGGCAGCGCTGGCTGGCTACTATGTGCTCCTATGACAGCCTTTGTGCCAGCTACCATTCTTTACACCATGACTCTTATAAATACACTCAGCTATATATCTACCATATGTTCTGCTACAGCATAAAGCTCTCTTTACATCTACCTGAAAGCTTTGCTGGCATACTCAACTTCTTTATATCTATATATGACTGCCTCAACATAACTTCTATATCTACATATATGATAACTGCCACAGCATAGCTCTATATATCAATGATGACACCTGCTGCACACTTGGCTGTATATATCTCTAAAAAATATAAATCTAATTTAACGACTATTTCTCAAAAAAAGCTTTATGATAGGATTTTGAACTCAGGTATCTGCATCTGCTTCTTCTTATACTGGACTATATGCACATAGGTTTATACAACACAAAAAAATAAAATCTGACTTCTACCACTGTTTGAAATACTCATTATCAGTATTATAATTGAAGTCTCTGTCACTATTTTTTAGTGTTATTTTATGTACAGTATATATATGTTTTGGGGTTAATGTGCTGGCTTTGTGGCATCTGTGCTGAGGTTGAATCCATCACAGCTTTCACAAGCAGAGGTTAATTCTCTCCTCACCTATATATATCTATATCTTATACCAGTGCTTTCTTCTTCCCCTCAGCAGCGTTTGTTTGCAGTCTTTATCTGACATAACATAATGTGATGAAATTGTAAAATATATTATACCAAGTGCATACAACTGGTGATTCATAATCTGTGAAGTATATTTTAACCTATCTCACATAGTTTAAATGAACAGATCAGCCATTACATCAATTAATATTAATAAAAAAGTGTGCATATAAGCTGATTTATGTACCATAAGAAAACTACAAGGCATATGTAAATCTTCATATACATCATGCTCAATCTCTTACTACTTAGGGACTCAGATGCGTCAATCAGGTGCTATTGATTTAGTCATGTGATGGGCATCAATAGATCCTCCTCACATGAAAATAAAACCATATGTGAAATGTGTGAACAGATAATTGCATAGGTTATATTATTTAATAAAGATACAAAAGCAATGTTCAATCATTATCTTTATATAATGGATTTGTAGTTAGAGTAATTAAATATATTATAAATTTTATATGTTAACAAAGGATGTACCAGTGTGAATTTTGAAGCAAATATTTCAGAGACTGTGTAAGTGTAAAATATTCCTTAGTCCTCCATATCCCCTGTTGTGAATTATAACTTTTCAGGAAAAAGAGACAGGAAAATTGCTTAAATCAGTTAAATCATGGACAGCCAGAAAAATACGCAAGTTCCCCAGAAAGAGAGGTGGGGATGTTGCCAAACTACAATTACATCAGTAAAAACATGAGTGGGTGATGTGGTTATTAACTCAGTTCTGTGCTCTTACTCATGTAAAGGATCCAACAGACCTATATTACCT
>JAKVIS010006597.1:0-10239 GCA_033119425.1 Bufotes viridis
CCACAGCAAGAAATATGGCGTCATATCACCCACCACTGGAGAAGGCCACTTTCAGTTATTTAGGCCAGGCACCCAGACAGAGGAGAGAGGCCCCACAGCAAGGAATCATGCGTCATATCACCCACCACTGGAGAAGGTCACTTTCAGTTATTTCGGCCCAGCACCCAGACAGAGGAGAGAGGTCCCACAGCAAGGAATAAGGTGTCATATCAACCACCACTGGAGAAGGCCACTTTCAGTTATTTAGGCAAGGCACCCAGACCGAGGAGAGAGGTCCCACAGCCAGGAATCATGCGTCATATCACCCCCACTGGAGAGGGCCACTTTCAGTTATTTCGGCCCCAGCACCCAGACAGAGGAGAGAGGTCCCACAGCAAGGAATCATGCGTCATATCACCCACCACTAGAGAAGGCCACTTTCAGTTATTTCGGCCCAGCACACAGACAGAGGAGAGAGGTCCCACAGCAAGGAATAAGGCGTCATATCAACCACCACTGGAGAAGGCCACTTTCAGTTATTTCGGCCCAGCACCCAGACAGAGGAGAGAGGTCCCACAACAAGGAATACCTCGTCATATCACCCACCACTGGAGAAGGCCTCTTTCAGTTATTTCGGCACAGCACCCAGACAGGGAGAGAAGTCCCACAGCAAGGAATCATGCGTCATATCACCCACCACTGGAGAAGGCCACTTTCAGTTATTTAGGCCAGACACCCAGACCGAGGAGAGAGGTCCCACAGCCAGGAATCATGCGCCATATCACCCACCACTGGAGAAGGCCACTTTCAGTTATTTCGGCTCCAGCACCCAGACAGAGGACAGAGGTCCCGCAGCAAGAAATCATGCGCCATATCACCCACCACTGGAGAAGGCCACTTTCAATTATTTCGGCCTCAGCACCCAGACAGAGGAGAGATTTCCCACAGCAAGGAATCATGCGTCATATCACCCACCCCTGGAGAAGGCCACTTTCAGTTATTTCGGCCCCAGCACCCAGACCGAGGAGAGTGGTCCCACAGCAAGAAATAAGTCGTCATATCACCCAATACTGGAGAAGGTCACTTTCAGTTATTTTAGCCCTGCACCCAGACAGAGGAGAGAGGTCCCACAGCAAGGAATATGGTGTCATATCACCCACCACTGGAGAAGGCCACTTTCAGTTATTTAGGCTAGGCACCCAGACCGAGGAGAGAGGTCCCACAGCAAGGAATCATGCGTCATATCACCCACCACTGGAGAAGGCCACTTTCAGTTATTTCGGACCAGCACCCAGACAGAGAGAGAGGTCCCAAAGCAAGAAATATGGCGTCATATCACCCACCACTGGAGAAGGCCACTTTCAGTTATTTAGGCCAAGCACCCAGACCGAGGAGAGAGGCCCCACAGCAAGGAATCATGCGTCATATCACCCACCACTGGAGAAGGCCACTTTCAGTTATTTCGGCCCCAGCACCCAGACAGAGGAGAGAGGTCCCACAGCAAGGAATCATGCGTCATATCACCCACCACTGGAGAAGGCCACTTTCAGTTATTTCGGACCAGCATTCAGACAGAGGAGAGAGGTCCCACAGCAAGGAATCATGCGTCATATCACCCACCACTGGAGAAGGCCACTTTCAGTTATTTCGGCCCAGCACCCAGACAGAGGAGAGAGGTCCCACAACAAGGAATACCTCGTCATATCACCCACCACTGGAGAAGGCCACTTTCAGTTATTTCGGCACAGCACCCAGACAGAGGAGAGAGGTCCCACAGCAAGGAATCATGCGTCATATCACCCACCACTGGAGAAGGCCACTTTCAGTTATTTCGGCCCCAGCACCCAGACAGAGGAGAGAGGTCCCACAGCAAGGAATCATGCGTCATATCACCCACCACTGGAGAAGGCCACTTTCAGTTATTTCGGCCCAGCACCCAGACAGAGGAGAGAGGTCCCACAGCAAGGAATAAGGCGTCATATCAACCACCACTGGAGAAGGCCACTTTCAGTTATTTCGGCCCCGCACCCAGACAGAGGAGAGAGGTCCCACAACAAGGAATACCTCGTCATATCACCCACCACTGGAGAAGGCCACTTTCAGTTATTTCGGCACAGCACCCAGACAGGGAGAGAGGTCCCACAGCAAGGAATCATGCGTCATATCACCCACCACTGGAGAAGGCCACTTTCAGTTATTTCGACCCAGCACCCAGACAGAGGAGAGAGGTCCCACAGCAAGAAATAAGGCGTCATATCACCCACCATTGGAGAAGGCCACTTTCAGTTATTTAGGCCAGACACCCAGACCGAGGAGAGAGGTCCCACAGCCAGGAATCATGCGCCATATCACCCACAACTGGAGAAGGCCACTTTCAGTTATTTCGGCTCCAGCACCCAGACAGAGGAGAGAGGTCCCGCAGCAAGAAATCATGCGTCATATCACCCACCACTGGAGAAGGCCACTTTCAATTATTTCGGCCTCAGCATCCAGACAGAGGAGAGAGGTCCCACAGCAAGGAATCATGCGTCATATCACCCACCACTGGAGAAGGCCACTTTCAGTTATTTCGGCCCAGCACCCAGACAGAGGAGAGAGGTCCCACAGCAAGAAATAAGGCGTCATATCACCAACCACTGGAGAAGGCCACTTTCAGTTATTTAGGCCAGGCACCCAGACCGAGGAGAGAGGTCCCACAGCCAGGAATCATGCGCCATATCACCCAACACTGGAGAAGGCCACTTTCAGTTATTTCGGCCCCAGCACCTAGACAGAGGAGAGAGGTCCCGCAGCAAGGAATAATGCGTCATATCACCCACCACTGGAGAAGGCCACTTTCAGTTATTTCGGCCACAGCACCCAGACAGAGGAGAGAGGTCCCGCAGCAAGAAATCATGTGTCATATCACCCACCACTGGAGAAGGCCACTTTCAATTATTTCCGGCCTCAGCACCCAGACAGAGGAGAGAGGTCCCACAGCAAGGAATCATGCGTCATATCACCCACCACTAGAGAAGGCCACTTTCAGTTATTTTGGCACAGCACTTAGACAGAGGAGGGAGGTCCCACAGCAAGGAATCATGCGTCATATCACCCACCACTAGAGAAGGCCACTTTCAGTTATTTCGGTCCAGCACCCAGACAGAGGAGAGAGGTCCCACAGCAAGGAATAAGGCGTCATATCAACCACTACTGGAGAAGGCCACTTTCAGTTATTTCGGCCCAGCACCCAGACAGAGGAGAGAGGTCCCACAACAAGGAATACCTCGTCATATCACCCACCACTGGAGAAGGCCACTTTCAGTTATTTCGGCACAGCACCCAGACAGAGGAGAGAGGTCCCACAGCAAGGAATCATGCGTCATATCACCCACCACTGGAGAAGGCCACTTTCAGTTATTTCGGCCCCAGCACCCAGACAGAGGAGAGAGGTCCCACAGCAAGGAATCATGCGTCATATCACCCACCACTGGAGAAGGCCACTTTCAGTTATTTCTGACCAGCACCCAGACAGAGGAGAGAGGTCCCACAGCAAGGAATCATGCGTCATATCACCCACCACTGGAGAAGGCCACTTTCAGTTATTTCGGACCAGCACCCAGACAGAGGAGAGAGGTCCCAAAGCAAGAAATAAGGCGTCATATCACCCACTTCTGGAGAAGGCCACTTTCAGTTATTTAGGCCAGGCACCCAGACCGAGGAGAGAGGCCCCACAGCAAGGAATCATGCGTCATATCACCCACCACTGGAGAAGGCCACTTTCAATTATTTCGACCCCAGCACCCAGACAGAGGAGAGAGGTCCCACAGTAAGGAATCATGCGTCATATCACACACCTCTGGAGAAGGCCACTTTCAGATATTTCGACCCAGCACCCAGACAGAGGAGAGAGGTCCCACAGCAAGGAATCATGCGTCATATCACCCACCACTGGAGAAGGCCACTTTCAGTTATTTCGGCCCCAGCACCCAGACAGAGGAGAGAGGTCCCACAGCAAGAAATAAGTCGTCATATCACCCAGTACTGGAGAAGGTCACTTTCAGTTATTTTGGCCCAGCACCCAGACAGAGGAGAGAGGTCCCACAGCAAGGAATAAAGTGTCATATCACCCACCACTGGAGAAGGCCACTTTCAGTTATTTAGGCTAGGCACCCAGACCGAGGAGAGAGGTCCCACAGCAAGGAATCATGCGTCTTATCACCCACCACTGGAGAAGGCCACTTTCAGTTATTTCGGCCCCAGCACCCAGACAGAGGAGAGAGGTCCCACAGCAAGGAATCATGCGTCATATCACCCACCACTAGAAAAGGCCACTTTCAGTTATTTCGGCCCAGCACCCAGACAGAGGAGAGAGGTCCCACAGCAAGGAATAAGGCGTCATATCAACCACTACTGGAGAAGGACACTTTCAGTTATTTCGGCCCAGCACCCAGACAGAGGAGAGAGGTCCCACAACAAGGAATACCTCGTCATATCACCCACCACTGGAGAAGGCCACTTTCAGTTATTTCGGCACAGCACCCAGACAGAGGAGAGAGGTCCCACAGCAAGGAATCATGCGTCATATCACCCACCACTGGAGAAGGCCACTTTCAGTTATTTCGGCCCCAGCACCCAGACAGAGGAGAGAGGTCCCACAGCAAGGAATCATGCGTCATATCACCCACCACTGGAGAAGGCCACTTTCAGTTATTTCGGCCCCAGCACCCAGACAGAGGAGAGAGGTCCCACAGCAAGGAATCATGCGTCATGTCACCCACCACTAGAGAAGGCCACTTTCAGTTATTTCGGCCCAGCTCCCAGACAGAGGCGAGAGGTCCCACAGCAAGGAATCATGCGTCATATCACCTACCACTGGAGAAGGCCACTTTCAGTTATTTCGGCCCAGCATCCAGACAGAGGAGAGAGGTCCCACAGCAAGGAATCATGCGTCATATCACCCACCACTGGAGAAGGCCACTTTCAGTTATTTCGGCCCCAGCACCCAGACAGAGGAGAGAGGTCCCACAGCAAGGAATCATGCGTCATGTCACCCACCACTAGAGAAGGCCACTTTCAGTTATTTCGGCACAGCTCCCAGACAGAGGCGAGAGGTCCCACAGCAAGGAATCATGCGTCATATCACCTACCACTGGAGAAGGCCACTTTCAGTTATTTCTGGCCCAGCATCCAGACAGAGGAGAGAGGTCCCACAGCAAGGAATCATGCGTCATATCACCCACGACTAGAGAAGGCCACTTTCAGTTATTTTGGCACAGCACCCAGACATAGGAGAGAGGTCCCACAACAAGGAATCATGCGTCATTTCACCCACCACTAGAGAAGTCCACTTTCAGTTATTTCGGCCCAGCACCCAGACAGAGGAGAGAGGTCCCACAGCAAGGAATCATGCGTCATATCACCCACCACTGGAGAAGGACACTTTCAGTTATTTCGGCCCAGCACCCAGACAGAGGAGAGAGGTCCCACAGCAAGAAATAAGGCGTCATGTCACCCACCACTGGAGAAGGCCACTTTCATTTATTTAGGCCAGGCACCCAGACCGAGGAGAGAGGTCCCACAGCAAGGAATCATGCGTTATATCACCCACCACTGGAGAAGGCCACTTTCTGTTATTTCGGCCTCAGCACCCAGACAGAGGAGAGAGGTCCCACAGCAAGGAATCATGCGTCATATCACCCACCACTGGAGAATGCCACTTTCAGTTATTTCGGCCCCAGCACCCATACAGAGGAGAGAGGTCCCACAGCAAGGAATCATGCGTCATATCACCCACCACTGGAGAAGGCCACTTTCAGTTATTTCGGCCCAGCACCCAGACAGAGGAGAGAGGTCCCACAGCAAGAAATATGGCGTCATATCACCCACCACTGGAGAAGGCCACTTTCAGTTATTTAGGCCAGGCACCCAGACAGAGGAGAGAGGCCCCACAGCAAGGAATCATGCGTCATATCACCCACCACTGGAGAAGGTCACTTTCAGTTATTTTGGCCCAGCACCCAGACAGAGGAGAGAGGTCTCACAGCAAGGAATAAGGTGTCATATCAACCACCACTGGAGAAGGCCACTTTCAGTTATTTAGGCAAGGCACCCAGACCGAGGAGAGAGGTCCCACAGCCAGGAATCATGCGCCATATCACCCCCACTGGAGAGGGCCACTTTCAGTTATTTCGGCCCCAGCACCCAGACAGAGGAGAGAGGTCCCACAGCAAGGAATCATGCGTCATATCACCCACCACTAGAGAAGGCCACTTTCAGTTATTTCGGCCCAGCACCCAGACAGAGGAGAGAGGTCCCACAGCAAGGAATAAGGCGTCATATCAACCACCACTGGAGAAGGCCACTTTCAGTTATTTCGGCCCAGCACCCAGACAGAGGAGAGAGGTCCCACAACAAGGAATACCTCGTCATATCACCCACCACTGGAGAAGGCCACTTTCAGTTATTTCGGCACAGCACCCAGACAGGGGAGAGAGGTCCCACAGCAAGGAATCATGCGTCATATCACCCACCACTGGAGAAGGCCACTTTCAGTTATTTAGGCCAGACACCCAGACCGAGGAGAGAGGTCCCACAGCCAGGAATCATGCGCCATATCACCCACCACTGGAGAAGGCCACTTTCAGTTATTTCGGCCCAGCACCCAGACAGAGGAGAGAGGTCCCACAGCAAGAAATCATGCGCCATATCACCCACCACTGGAGAAGGCCACTTTCAATTATTTCGGCCTCAGCACCCAGACAGAGGAGAGATTTCCCACAGCAAGGAATCATGCGTCATATCACCCACCACTGGAGAAGGCCACTTTCAGTTATTTTGGCCCCAGCACCCAGACCGAGGAGAGTGGTCCCACAGCAAGAAATAAGTCGTCATATCACCCAATACTGGAGAAGGTCACTTTCAGTTATTTTAGCTCTGCACCCAGACAGAGGAGAGAGGTCCCACAGCAAGGAATATGGTGTCATATCACCCACCACTGGAGAAGGCCACTTTCAGTTATTTAGGCTAGGCACCCAGACCGAGGAGAGAGGTCCCACAGCAAGGAATCATGCGTCATATCACCCACCACTGGAGAAGGCCACTTTCAGTTATTTCGGACCAGCACCCAGACAGAGGAGAGAGGTCCCACAGCAAGGAATCATGCGTCATATCACCCACAACTGGAGAAGGCCACTTTCAGTTATTTCGGCCCAGCACCCAGACAGAGGAGAGAGGTCCCAAAGCAAGAAATATGGCGTCATATCACCCACCACTGGAGAAGGCCACTTTCAGTTATTTAGGCCAAGCACCCAGACCGAGGAGAGAGGCCCCACAGCAAGAAATCATGCGTCATATCACCCACCACTGGAGAAGGCCACTTTCAGTTATTTCGGCCCCAGCACCCAGACAGAGGAGAGAGGTCCCACAGCAAGGAATCATGCGTCATATCACCCACCACTGGAGAAGGCCACTTTCAGTTATTTCGGACCAGCACCCAGACAGAGGAGAGAGGTCCCACAGCAAGGAATCATGCGTCATATCACCCACCACTGGAGAAGGCCACTTTCAGTTATTTCGGCCCAGCACACAGACAGAGGAGAGAGGTCCCACAGCAAGAAATAAGTCGTCATATCACCCAGTACTGGAGAAGGTCACTTTTAGTTATTTCTGGCCCAGCACCCAGACAGAGGAGAGAGGTCCCACAGCAAGGAATCATGCGTCATATCACCCACCACTGGAGAAGGCCACTTTCAGATATTTCGACCCAGCACCCAGACAGAGGAGAGAGGTCCCACAGCAAGAAATAAGTCGTCATATCACCCAGTACTGGAGAAGGCCACTTTCAGTTATTTCGGCCCCAGCACCCAGACCGAGGAGAGTGGTCCCACAGCAAGAAATAAGTCGTCATATCACCCAATACTGGAGAAGGTCACTTTCAGTTATTTTAGCCCTGCACCCAGACAGAGGAGAGAGGTCCCACAGCAAGGAATAAAGTGTCATATCACCCACCAATGGAGAAGGCCTCTTTCAGTTATTTAGGCTAGGCACCCAGACCGAGGAGAGAGGTCCCACAGCAAGGAATCATGCGTCATATCACCCACCACTGGAGAAGTCCACTTTCAGTTATTTCGGCCCCAGCACCCAGACAGAGGAGAGAGGTCCCACAGCAAGGAATCAGGCGTCATATCACCCACCACTAGGGAAGGCCACTTTCAGTTATTTCGGCCCAGCTCCCAGACAGAGGCGAGAGGTCCCACAGCAAGGAATCATGCGCCATATCACCCACGACTAGAGAAGGCCACTTTCAGTTATTTTGGCACAGCACCCAGACAGAGGAGAGAGGTCCCACAGCAAGGAATCATGCGTCATTTCACCCACCACTAGAGAAGTCCACTTTCAGTTATTTCCGGCCCAGCACCTAGACAGAGGAGAGAGGTCCCACAGCAAGGAATCATGCGTCATATCACCCAACACTGGAGAAGGACACTTTCAGTTATTTCGGCCCAGCACCCAGACAGAGGTGAGAGGTCCCACAGCAAGAAATAAGGCGTCATGTCACCCAACACTGGAGAAGGCCACTTTCAGTTATTTAGGCCCAGCACCCAGACAGAGGGAGAGAGGTCCCACAGCAAGGAATAAGGTGTCATATCACCCACCACTGGAGAAGGCCACTTTCAGTTATTTAGGCCAAGCACCCAGACCGAGGAGAGAGGCCCCACAGCAAGGAATCATGCGTCATATCACCCACCACTGGAGAAGGCCACTTTCAGTTATTTCAGCCCCAGCACCCAGACAGAGGAGAGAGGTCCCACAGCAAGGAATCATGCGTCATATCACCCACCACTGGAGAAGGCCACTTTCAGTTATTTCGGACCAGCACCCAGACAGAGGAGAGAGGTCCCACAGCAAGGAATCATGCGTCATATCACCCACCACTGGAGAAGGCCACTTTCAGTTATTTCTCGCACAGCACACAGACAGAGGAGAGAGGTCCCACAGCAAGAAATAAGTCGTCATATCACCCAGTACTGGAGAAGGTCACTTTTAGTTATTTCGGCCCAGCACCCAGACAGAGAGAGAGGTCCCACAGCAAGGAATCATGCGTCATATCACCCACCACTGGAGAAGGCCACTTTCAGATATTTCGACCCAGCACCCAGACAGAGGAGAGAGGTCCCACAGCAAGAAATAAGTCGTCATATCACCCAGTACTGGAGAAGGCCACTTTCAGTTATTTCGCCCCAGCACCCAGACCGAGGAGAGTGGTCCCACAGCAAGAAATAAGTCGTCATATCACCCAATACTGGAGAAGGTCACTTTCAGTTATTTTAGCCCTGCACCCAGACAGAGGAGAGGGTCCCACAGCAAGGAATAAAGTGTCATATCACCCACCAATGGAGAAGGCCTCTTTCAGTTATTTAGGCTAGGCACCCAGACCGAGGAGAGAGGTCCCACAGCAAGGAATCATGCGTCATATCACCCACCACTGGAGAAGGCCACTTTCAGTAATTTCGGCCCCATCACCCAGACAGAGGAGAGAAGTCCCACAGCAAGGAATCATGCGTCATATCACCCACCACTAGAGAAGTCCACTTTCAGTTATTTCGGCCCCAGCACCCAGACAGAGGAGAGGTCCCACAGCAAGGAATAAGGCGTCATATCACCCACCACTAGGGAAGGCCACTTTCAGTTATTTCGGCCCAGCTCCCAGACAGAGGCGAGAGGTCCCACAGCAAGGAATCATGCGTCATATCACCCACGACTAGAGAAGGCCACTTTCAGTTATTTT
This sequence comes from Bufotes viridis, assembly GCA_033119425.1. Classification (NCBI taxonomy): domain Eukaryota; kingdom Metazoa; phylum Chordata; class Amphibia; order Anura; family Bufonidae; genus Bufotes; species Bufotes viridis. Next base: position 9,749 of record JAKVIS010006597.1, read on the forward strand.
GGCACAGCACCCAGACAGAGGAGAGAGGTCCCACAGCAAGGAATCATGCGTCATTTCACCCACCACTAGAGAAGTCCACTTTCAGTTATTTCTGCCCAGCACCTAGACAGAGGAGAGAGGTCCCACAGCAAGGAATCATGCGTCATATCACCCACCACTGGAGAAGGCCACTTTCAGTTATTTCGGCCCAGCACCCAGACAGAGGTGAGAGGTCCCACAGCAAGAAATAAGGCGTCATGTCACCCAACACTGGAGAAGGCCACTTTCAGTTATTTAGGCCCAGCACCCAGACAGAGGAGAGAGGTCCCACAGCAAGGAATAAGGTGTCATATCACCCACCACTGGAGAAGGCCACTTTCAGTTATTTAGGCCAGGCACCCAAACCGAGGAGAGAGGTCCTACAGCAAGGAATCATGCGTCATATCACCCACCACTGGAGAAGGCCACTTTCAGTTATTTCGGCCCCAGCACCCAGACAGAGGAGAGTCCCA
>JAKVIS010006598.1:0-10216 GCA_033119425.1 Bufotes viridis
TTGCGGATCCGTGATCCAAGAAACACATATGGACGTCTGAATGGAGCCATACAGGGGCGTGATCAGGGGTTAATAAGGGGGGGGGGGGGTGTAGTGTGGTGCTTGGTGCTACTTTACATAGCTACCTGTTCCTCTGGTGGTTGATCCCAGCAAATGGGACCACCAGAGGACCAGGTAGCAGGTATAGCAGACGCTGTTAACAAAACAGCGTCTGATATACATGTTTGATGCAATGTATTTTACATCTACAGCCTGCCAGCGATTGATCATCGCTGGCAGGCTGTAGTATAAATGCCGATCTGTGCGCTGCTGTGAACGCGGTTAAAGATATAATGTTGCTAAAGAGGAATCACAGCAGATAAAGAAAAATCATAGTAGGTAAAGAAAAACATAGTGGGACCTGCCAACTAGAAATATGGTCAATTACCTGTGGCCCATGGAGTCGTGTGAGGCTGGATATGTGTGCAGCTGCATCCTGCCGTGTTTATATTCAAGAATGTAGGGCTTCATGTGATGTGGCGAACAGCTGACGTAATCTCGCAAAATTACGTGCGCAGTGCGAATATATGCTAAAGTGTAACGCGTCGGACGGCTAACGTAATCGCGTACGATTGCATGCGCAATAAGAAACAAGGCTATTGTAGTGCAGGAATGGTTGCCCTTACTATATGAGGTATTGCTATTATCGTGAATCTACTGAATGGCAGGGGTGCAGTGAGTATGTTGAAGCGTATTATAAGTAGGCAGAGGTATAGTAGGAGAAGAGACAATGTTAAGATGGTTATTTATTTAGTGTTATTTATTCATACATTTACTTATTCCTGCATCAGCTAAGATATGTCTTAATGATGACCATCCTCAACTTTTGCTGAATTTTCTTCTTCCAAATCATCCTTTAAAGTCTCCATGTCCTAGAAAAGTCAGCAAGATTCAGAGAGAGGAGGAGCTGGATGTTCCTGATGACATATTCTCATTGATACTAGATGAGGAAATCACATGTCAGAAGAAGGGCTACCACCTGTAGTGCAGAAGAGAGCTGGTGATGGAGAAGTGGGTATGCTAGAGCTGATTAATATTCTGTGTTTACTAATAACCTGCAGGAGATTGCAGGCAAGAACAGGAATAATATGCATGGTGATCCTCCAACCTAACCAGCCAAACCCCATACCAGCAACAGCCCCTGTTTAAAGGTGCGGCTGTGCCTTTAACAATGAAGAAAGACTATACATTGTGGTCTTCCATAGTAAATGAAAAGGAGCTGAGGGCTAATTGCCTGCGCTGTTCTTCACCACAGCATGGCCGCAATCCACCCACAGCACAGGCCGTGTTGCTGTACCGAAAGGCAGAGTGGCCTGAGTATACCTGATTTATAGCAATTTGTGATTAATTAATTCAGAACAAATCAAATTTCTTGAATAACTTAGGTAAAGTTGCAGAATCAAATTTTTCAAAACTTCACTCATCTCTAGTTACAACTATGGAGGAAAGCTGCATTAAATGCAAATTACAAAGCCTGATCTCACCTATGCTTCCCATATTTAGAAACATCCATTTCTCCCCGGGCTGTCATTAACTTCGATTGTTTGGTGGAAATACACCAGATTACACCATGTTGTTGAGTAGGGATGAGTGGACCCTTGGATTTTCAGGTTCAACGGGTTCGGCTGAACTTTGGTTCAAAATTCGGTTCGGGAACCCAAACCCCATTGAAGACAATAGGGACCTGAACGTTGGGGCTGTAAAATAGTCATAGTAAGTGTTAGAGGGCTGCAAAAGGAAGCAAAATGGTGGTAAGAGCAGGATAATTGCCCTGCAAACAAATGTGGATAGGGAAACGACTTAAAATAATATAATACATAATAAAGAATACATAAAAATAATAAATAATCATCTTGGAACCAGGAGGCCGAAAGTAGGAAGTTTAGGAGGCTGTGGATGTGGCGGTGTAAGTGGAAGAGGTGGAGAAAGTAGCCAACACTGTTGCTGTTTTTTTTTTTTTTCTTTAATGTTTTTAATTTAATTTAATTTGTCCGTTAATTCTGTGTGCGACCTATAGCTATTGGGGTGCGGCCAGTATACTTCTCTACTCTTCCAATATAACAAATAATCTTGAACCAGGATGTGGAGGTCTCAGTGGAGGAGGTGGTCATGGCGGTGTAGGTGAAAGAGGCAGGGAAGAAAGCCAACACTGTTTTTGTGTTGTTGTTTTTTTTGTTGGGGAGGCCCTAAAACATTGGGAAATGACAAACAGAACAAACTGTGCTGGAGTATACCAATGGCTGTGTGGTATACTTCTCTACTCTACCCAAGGTACAGACAATTCCTGTGGGATCCATGCCTAGTTCATTTTAATGAACATTAGCTTGTCTAAGTTGGCTGTGGACAGGCGGATGCGCCTGTCCGTGATCACACCCCCTGCCGTGCTAAACACACTTGCCACAGGGCAGGCCAGCAACTCAAAGGTGTAAAGAGCAAGCTCAGGCCATGTGTCCAATTTGGGGACCCAGAAGTTAAGTGGGGCAGACCCATCAGTCATAACATGCAGACTTGTGCACACGTACTCTTCCACCATGTTGCTGACTTGCTGTCTCCTGCTAAGACGGTCGTACGTTTTGTGGTGTACTAACGAAACTTTTCCACATTTCGGCCATGCTAACCCTCCCTTCTAAGGTGGTGCCGGTGCCCCAGCTGCGTTGGCTACTTCCTCCTCCTTCGCCTTGTGCTTTCTCTGAGCCCCTGCTGTCAGGTGGGAATGCCGTCAGTAGCGTGTCTACCAGCATGCGCTTGTATTTATGCATCTTCCGATCACGCTCCAGTGATATAAGTAAGGACGGCCTATTGTCCTTGTAGTGGTTATCCAGCAGGGTGGCCACTCAGTAATCAGGACTGGTAACAATCAGGACAACTCGCCGATTGTTGTGCAGGGACTGCAGCATGTACTCGCTCATGCGTGCCAGAGGCAATGACAAGCTGTCCTCGGTGGGAGCTGTATCATCTGTGTCCTCTGTATCCCCCCCAGCCACGCTCTAATGTTCGTGAGCTTATTTGGGTGCCACACTGCTGTGAACATAGTTCCTCATCCTCCAAAATTTTGCCATGGCAGTACAGTTGTGTACCTGGCCGGTGTTGGTGCAGGATACCACCCTCCGAGCCACGTGTGGACGACTGGCCTGATAATCGTGGAAATGATCCCTGTTCCTCCTCCTGTGCCTCATCCATGATCATCTGAAGTGTTTTTTCAAGGAGGCATAGAAGTGGGATAGTAACGCTGGCTATGTTGGTGGAGTACTAGTTTCCCCCTGGCTGTGCTGAAGTTGGTGGTGCAAGTGTTACGCTGACCGGATGAAGAGGCAGTAGAGGAGGCATCGAGAAACATCCAGCAATCCTTGTGGCGGTAGGACCTAACCGCTTTCCGCCTGAGGCCCAACCACCACTACATTTACCCAGTGGGCAGTTAGGGAGATATAACATACCAGCCCGTGCTTACTGGTCCACGTGTTGGTGGTTATGTGGACCTTGCCACTGATGGATTTGCGCAGCTCGCACCTGATTTTTTTTCCGCCCCTTGTTTGTGCAGGGCAGGGATGGCCTGCCTGGAAAAGTAGTGGTGGCTGGGAACCACATACCGTGGGACAACCGCCACCATAAGGTTTTTAAAACTGCCTGTCACCAGACAGAATGGCAGCACTTCGAAGACCAAGAATTTTGAAATGCTGCCATTCAGGGCCAGGGCTCGTGAGTGGGTAGGGGGGTACTTTATCTTTCTCTCCAGTGTTTGGGGATGGACAGCTGAACACTTCTATGGGACAGTGTGGAGATGCTCGGTGAGACTGGTGGTGGTGTTGTTGTCACATCCTCTTTGCGCAGTGCTAGGTGGCCCTGTTGCTCCAGAGGGGGAGGAAGAGCCTGAGACCGCAGCAGAGGAGAGAGCAGGAGGAGTCTCAGATCTTTCATGGTTTTTCAGGTGTCTACTCCACTGCAGCTCGGGCTTTGCATTTAGATGCTTGGTCATGCAGGTGGTGCTCAGGTTTAGAACATTTATGCCTCGCTTCAGGCTCTTACTGCACAACTCGCAAACCAACAGTCTTGTCGTCAGCACATTGCCTGAAGAACTGCCACGCCAGGGAACTCCTTTGATGTGCTCTGTACCTTGGAGCAGTGGGCAGTAGCAGGTGTACTGGCTAGGTAGCGGTGCTGTGGTTTTTCACCCTGCTCCCTCTTGTGCTGTGCGGCTGGCGCTGCGTGATCACCACCTCTTCCTCCAAACTGCACACATCACTCGGATGACCTTGATTCCATGGGGGGTCTAGAACCTCATCATCCTCCACATCCTCTTCCACTCCTCATCCCTGCCCTCTTTGCCAGTCTGCACACTGCACAAAGCTGCAGCAATTGACACCTGTGTTTCGTCATCATCATCAGAGACTTGCTGGGATGGTCTGCCACATAAGTGGTTGGACATCAGTGTACTCAATCTCTTCCGGCGCAGGGCTAAGTGGATGGCCCACCGAACCCCCACCAGCAAAGTCATCAAAAAGCATAAGTGACTGCTGCATGACTTGGGGCTCAGACTGCTTGGTTGATGTGCAAGGCGTTGAGGTTGAAAACAGATGCCTGTGGGCTGCCAGTGCCAACTATGTGCTTTCAGCAGGGGACCAGGTGGAAGACGATGTGCAGGAACTGGAGGCACTGTCATCCATCCAATATAATACCACCTCTACATGTTCTGGCCTCAACATTCGTACAGCGGTATTCAGGCCTACAAAATGACACAGAACGCCCTGTCGCCTGCATGCACCAGTGGAAGGTATTTCATTTGGTTGTGTAGCTGGCACAGATCGACAACATCCTCTCCATGCAACAGGAGCTCCACCACCTCCAACACCAGCAGCACCATGACCACAACCATGTCCCTTATTTGATGCTTTCTTTGAGGACACCCACAAAAATAACAGACTGATTAACTATTCTTATTAGTGTGACAGATAAAAAGGAGGTGTTTTGCACCCCAAAAAATGGGTTTGTCACTAACAGAATTAACAGCCAGATTAAGTATTGCTTTTCTGTGTCATGGATGCAAAGGAGGTGTATTGCACGCAAAAGAATCGCTATAGGTCACTCACAGAATTAACAGCTACATTAAAAGCCTAACACTGTCCCTCACTGCAGCAGCGTCCTGTCCCTACACTAGTTAGAGCAGAAGGGTGACGCAACATGTGATCTGGCATTTACGCATGCAGGGTCACGTGCTGCGCCGGCCAATCACAGCCATACCAATGCTAGTCATGACTGCGATGGCTTCAAAGTGCCCACAGCCTAAAAGCTTGTTGAATACTTCTTTAAAGATACTTCACAGAGTATATATGACAGCCAATACCTCCAAATGCACACTGGAAAGACAAAAAATAAAAATTAGCCAGCACATCCTAATTCTCAGGTGCGTGTCGCCATGGCTAAAAATACTAAATCAAACACAATACAACCACACTCTGCAAACACAGAGGGGCACGTTTATTAAGACTGGTGTTTTAGACTTAATACAGTCCCTGCACTGGCGGGGGATTTCCCAAAGTTATGAAGAGGCGCAGAACTCTCCATAACTTCGGCGCATCCAGCGCCATTTCTCAATGTAAGACAGCTTCCTAGCTCTCTTATATTTAGACCATTTTCTACGCCTAAAACAGGTGTAGAAAACGGTGAATGAGACGGGCCTCCTGGCCTGTCCCCTTCCTCGCCTGCGCCACACCCATAATTTTAGACCTGGTGTGAGCGGGGCGAAGTTGCAGATAGAGCCGCAACTAACCGTTGCACCACCATCTCTGCCTGAAAAATGCCTAATTTAGGTATATTTCAGCTTAGTAAATGACACCCAGCATATATGAACAAATGCTATACCTACTATATGAATAAATGTGAGGTTCTTGGCAAATAAATCTTGATGTCCAGCAACGCTGGCATCGGTGAAACACTGATACCATTGCTTTAACCCTTTGTATGGCCCTTTCCATCCCTATTGGGCCCCTGTGGTGACAGGGACCTGATGGTTGTGAAGGCAGCCTGATGCCATCCATAGGCATCGTGGTTGCCTTCTACAGAAGCCTTTGAGACCCAGGGTCTCACAGGCAACAAGGCTGTTAGTGTGTTAAAATACACATGCATTGTAATGCATGATAGAGAGGATCAGACCCTCAAAAGTTGTGTCCCACAGTAAAACAAAAAAGCTAAGAAAATGTAAAATAAAGTGTTTTATCTAATAAAAAAATTAAAGTTCCAAGTTAAAAAGCACCCCTTTTGCCATAAAATTTTAAAAAATAGGAAAAAAATAAAAATAGATATATTAGGTATTGATGCATCCGTAACAACCAGCTCTATAAAAATATCACATGATACGTCTCCTCAGGTGAATGCTGTAAAAAAAATAATAACTGTGCCAAAACAGACATTTTTTGTCACCTTACCTGACAAAAAGTGTAAATACCAATTAGTCAAAAAGTCGTATGTGCCCCCAAATGGCACCAATCAAACCGTCATCTCATTGCACAAAAAATGAGCCCCTACCTAAGACAATTGCCTGAATAATAAAAAAAAATATGGCTCTCAGAAAATGGCAAAACAAAAACAAGATTTTCTTTTCAAAAATGCTTTTACTGTGTAAAACTTAACAAAAAAAAAGTCATATTAGATATTGCCGAATCTGTAACATCCAACCCTATAAAAATATTACATGATCTACCCTGTCAGGTGAGCACTGTAAAAATAAATAAATAAAAATTCAGTGCCAGAACAGTCATTTTTGTCACCTAGTCTTATAAAATGCATTATATCGAGTGATCCAAAAGTCATATGTACCCCAAAATGGTACCTATGAAAATGTCACCTAATTCCACAAAAAAATGAACCCCCACATAAGACAATGGCCCAAAAAATAAAAACCAATGGCGCCTGTAAACCAATCCATCAAAATCTGTGCTGCTAAAGCTATATGGTGCTCTTTCTCGTCAGTCTTACCATGTGCTCTTACAGCAGTTTACCACCACATATGGTATATTTCTGTAAACTGCAGAACCAGAGTAATGCATATTGAGGTTAATTTATTTTTTTAACCCCTGCTGCAAGAAAAAATTAACATAAAAAAATGTGAATTTTGCTTCAATTCTTGTGGAACAAACACCTCAAAGGTGAACAAAGTTTGTAACATCAGTTTTTAATAATTTGACGGGTGTAGTTTCTAAAATGGGAACATTCATGGGTGATTTTTTTTCAACATTTTTGGAAATTTACCACATGAAATACCACCAATGTCACGAGAAAACAATCTCAAAATGGCTTGGATAAGTAAAAGCGTTCCAAAGTTATTACCACGTAAAGTGACACGTGAGATTTGCAAAAAATTGCCTGGGCAGGAGGGTGAAAACAGGCCTAGGGTAGAAAGGATTAAGGTTGGTGAAGGGCCCAGGGCACAAAATCTGGTGGGTTCCCACAATAATTAAATTTATTGTTTATTTATATTTATCCTTAACTCACAAAACAATATATACATCCTATTCTATTGGTAGCACAAATTTATGAGGGAAAATGTAAGGTATGTGATCTCACATTCATTGGTTACATGGCCCAGGTGCAGTTTAGGTTCAAGTGAATGTGACTGAGCTACAATATCAGTCAAATGAAGAAAACCGCAGCACTCCAACGTCTTGTAATAGAAACTTCTTTATTCCACCTCAGAAGAGCGACGTTTCGACTTATTTGAAGTCTTTTTCAAGCATAAAATGTGTGACAAGTGGCAAACATATATACCCAGTGCATACAAACAATTGGGTGAGAGGGGGGTCAACCCCTCCCCCTTCATGATGTCATTCACAGTGCAGCACAATACCAGAATTTAAATTGAACAGATCGCCAATTACATCAATTGAAATTATTCAACAAAAAAAGCGCATACCTCAGCTAGTCTTCACAGACATAAAAAAACTGCAATATAGAGGCGCACTGCAAGTCTTCATATACAATGCACATACCCCGGTATCCTTTTTACTTCCGGGACTCTGAGTGACGTCAATCAGGTCTCGGTCACTCGCTGGTCATGTGATCGGGTGCATCAGCCAGGTCCCGCCCCATCACGTGGGGAAGCCGGCACTTCATATGCAAAATGTATGGGCTCAGATGATGCATTGAGGTATATCAAAAATTTGAAATAAAAACCAAAAACAATTTGTGTAATATTCATGTCCCTATATAATGGATTCGACATACTGTATTAGCAGGGATTTACACACCAGTGTGGGTATGAAACAGGCTAATTTCAGAGACTGTAAAAAGTTTCAAAATATTAACCGGAGTCTCCCCGTGGTATAGTGGGAGTCATAACCGGAGAAAAGGACAGGGAAAGATGCACTTCAGAGCTTCATTAATAAAGGGGACAGCCAAGATAAAGGCACAAGTTTCCACAGATTAGAGGGTCCTAAGGGATGTGCAAAACTCCGATCTCATCAATCAAACATTGAATTGGGTCTGAGTATGGTGACTCCCATCCCAACCTCAGTACTTTGTGTGACACTCATCCTAAGGGATGAAACAGATAGTACCACTCCCGCATCCATCTGATGGGGGGATGGTCTACAAAGGTGTGTCCACATACAGTGGTAACTGCGCCGTCTGTGCACCCCGAAACATACACACCAGGAGATAAGCAATCAAACATCCAAGGAAGGACCATGCCTATAGCGTAACAGCATCTGCCTGTCGTTCTCCAATGACCTCCCCTCTGCCAACCACAGGGAGTCCCAGATGTGATCCTAAAAATAGTTACTATACTTGTTTCATGAACCCAACGAGTGTCTTCCATAACAAAGGAAAAGGGCAAACAAAGGAAATAAGTAGGGACTGCGTCCAGCCTACTGTGTCCAAGATACAGGGGCTGGGCGATCTAAAAAAAGCAGAAGACAAACACGTGAGAATGTGAAGGCTAAAAACAATGTATACTGTGATATATACATAGTACAATCATAATCTAAAAGGCAATCTTAGAACAGGGATCCCATTTTGAAGTCACGATTCATACCCCTTGGTTCAAGGGTATCCAACTTGTATCCAACTCGTAGATCCATCTGAGCTCCAATTTCTTCAGGAGCCGTTCCCGATCTTCTCCTCTCATCAGAGGGGGAATGCCGTCTATGATTCTATACCAGAGCTGTGACACGTTATGTCTCTGTTTAAGAAAATGCTCAGGGATGTAAGCGGTCGCACGCTGAAGGAGCTCCTGCACAAGCCCGGCTTTTTATACTGATAAACACCTGCTTTTGTGGCGAAAAAGGACTTGCACGGTTGGAATACCTTTTCCTAGTAGAGTCTGAGCCTCCTCGATACGTACCAGTTGCAATGTCGAGGAAGAGAGACCGCAGAGATGCGGATAAGGAGATCCAAGATGGCGCTGGGGTGGGAACACCGAAGTGGCGGGAACGCACTACGGACCTGCAGAGGGAGGTGGTGGTGAAACTGAGCCAGTTCGCTAGATCTCAAAGATCCTCTGGTCATAAGAGGTCTCAGGACCCGCAGGACTCAGCGCCAATAGATCGAGGGAAGACTTGGAGCCGGACGGCCCGGAGCCCCCGGAGGTTGCACGCACCAGTACGCGCCGAGTTGCGGAGGAGCTGGATGGTGAGGCCTGTGACTCTTATACTAGTGAACCTACCCTCAAAGATGTACTCCATGCCATTTCGAAATGCGGCAGGTCTCTGACTGCCTTGACGGTCCAGGTAGGCGCCATTTAGGAGGACATTTCTATAATACGCCATGACTTTAAAAAACTGGCGGAACACACTACCGCCCTAGAAGATAGAATGGGGGATGTGGAGGATGAGGTGCAACCTCTCAAGAGAAATACAGTGGAGCATGCACGACTATTGAATGCGCTATCAGCCAAGCAAGATGATTTTGAGAACCGTCTGCACCGCAACAATGTGCGCATAGTTGGAGTGCCTGAAAAAGTAGAGGGCAGGAATCCCACTGAATTTTTTGAAACATGGCTGAAAGAACAGTTTGGGCCGGATACCCTGACTCCGCTGTTTGCGGTGGAACGTGCTCACAGGGTACCGACTAGGCCTTTGCCTCCTGGAGCCCTTCCAAGACCGGTCCTCGCCAAACTCCTACACTACAGGGATAGGGACATCCTTCTCTGTAAAGCCAGAGACATGCCGGATTTATCCCTGGATGGCCA
>JAKVIS010006599.1:0-10256 GCA_033119425.1 Bufotes viridis
AAGTAACAGTGACCTATCAAGCTTGGCCTTGCACCCTGTGTAAGAAAAAGAATTTGTATCTAGAGTTGACAGTAGCACTCTGGATGTCTCAGGTTCCAAGAAGTTTGGCCGAACTTCCAAAAATGTTCGATTCGGGATCTGGAACTCGACTCCAAACTTCATCCTGGAACCCCATTGAAGTCAATACGTGGGACCCAAACTTTACGGGCACTAAAAAAGGCTGCAAAATAGTCCAGGAAAGGGGAGCTAGAGGGCTGCAAAAGGCAGCAAATGGAGAGTAAAACCCCTGCAAACAAATGTGGATAGGAAACAGAATTAAAAATAAAATAAATAAAAATTATGGAATATCAACTGGAGAGAGGTCCCATAGCAGAGAATCAGGCTTCAAGTCACCCACCAATGGAGAAGGCCACTTTCATTTATTTAGGCCCCAGCTCGCCAGACAAGAAGACAGGGTTGTAACAGCAGAGAGAATCCAGGCGTGCATGTCACCCACCAAATGGAGAAAGGCCACTTTTAGACAAATTAGGCCCCTGGCAACTTTGGGTTGCATCGCAATATAATGGTAAAAATTGGCTCTATAAGGACCAGGGGTTAGGATCGGCGTTTTGCTTTGCGCTGCCTACCAACTTCGCCATAACATTACACATTCCATCGCATTGCTTTGCTCCATATGACGGCTTATTTTGTGAACAAGTTGTACTTTTAACGCTACCATTTATTTTTGCATGTGATGTAGTGGGAAACGGGAAAAATTCCAAATGGGGTGAAATTGCAAAAAAGCAATTTCACCACAGTTTTACGGGTTTTAAATTACAACGTTCGATTTATGATAAAACTGACTGGTTAATTTTATTCTTCAGGTCAGTACGAATCCGGCAATACCTAATATGTATAGTTTTTCTTATGCTTTGATAGTGAAAAAAATTAAAAGTGGGAATTTTATTATTTTATTTTTGTCGCCATGTTTTGACCCCTATAACTTTTTTGTAATTATGCGCATCGGAGCAGTGTAGGGGCTCATTTTTATGGGCAATCTGAACCTTTAATTGATACCATTATGGGGTGCGTATGATGTTTTGATCACTTTTTATTCATTTTTTTTAGAAATGAAGTGTCCAAAAATGGCTGAATTAGCCATTTGGACGCTTTTTCCGTTTTTATGTTTACCGTATGGTGAATATTTTTAATATTATTATAGTATGGGCTGTTCGCACATTAGCGACACCCATTATGTGTAATTTTTTTATTTTTATTTATTTTATTTTCATTTTTGGGGAAAGGTAATGATTTGAATTTTATATTTTTTTATTTAATTTTTATTTTTAAACTTTTTTTTTTTACCACTTTTCTTATAGTTCCCATAGGGAACTATAAGATGCAATCATCAGATTGTTATTCTCATATATTCCAATGCAATAGCATTGGAATATATGAGAAAAATCGCATATTTCTATGGAGCCTATTACAGTCATAGGCTCCATAGGAATATAGTAGTACCCTAGGTTTCATTCACAGAAACCTAGGGTACTACATGCATGCTCCGGCTCCCCCTTGTGGCCATCAGGGAGCCGGAGCAAAACCGAAGTGAAACTTTGCTTTATGCGCTGACAGATGCCGTGGTCAGGATTGACCACGGCATCTGAGGTTAAATGTCCGCGATCGGCATCGCTGCCGGTCGCGATGACATGAGCTGGGCGGGTGTCAGCTTGATGAATCAAGCTGTTACCCGCAGCTCGAGCGCCGCTCCGTGCGGGAGCGGGCGCCATCTTTAAAGTGCGGACGAAGGGCGTACATGTGCATCCTCGTCCTAAGAGGTTAAAGAGGATTCAATAAAGAGGTGCCCCAGAGTACAAGAATATATGGTTGAGGGAGACAGTTATAAATGTCTTGTGGTCGGATCGGCTATCAGAAAGGTGTACCTAACCTATCTAACCTCATCTACAACAAGCAGTAGAATTGTGCCATAACTGCTGCAGTAGGGCAGCCTAAAGGGGGTGATCCTACTATGAAGTGACTGTAAGATGGGGTGGGTGGGTGAAATCAGCTGAATCGAGCGTCAGCTCTGGGCCCTAGGTGCCTATAAATAGCCAATTAACCAGCCAGCCTGGGCCCACAGGTGCATATAACTAGCCTTGTAATCAGCCTCCCCTCCCACAAATACAGCAAAGGTATTTGCTTAATACTTAATGGTCGGATCGGCTATCAGAAAGGTGTACCTAACCTATCTAACCCTGTCTACAAAAAGCAGTAGAATTGTGCCAGAACTGCTGCGGTAGGGCAGCCTAAAGGGAGCAAAAAGAGCAGACATTAGTTTAGAGCAAAACATATACATACCATTACGACACCCGCTTTGAGCGCAAAGACACTACACGATGAAGGTGCGCAATATACCGTACATATCACAGAGACTTCTATGTACCTTACCTCTTTGTCACGTGCACCGACACGTCGTTCTTGGAGGTAGCTAAAGTTGATGCTTTTGAAAGAGTGGTCGGTAATCAGAAACGATTTACTCCTATGTTAACCAACATATGAACATATTACGAGAAGGTCTGAATCCTGAGAGCTGCAGACTGGAAACAACAATGGTGAATCTGATGGAAGGGCCTAAATGAAGTCCAACCATTCGCCAAGGGCCCTTCTCGGACACCAACTGTTACTGGTAGCAAAATACTTCACCTATACTTATTCCCCAGGCCACCGCTTTATATTATTATTTTTTTTAAAGGTCCCAAAAAGTTAGAAAATGGGCGTATGCCGTCTAACTCTAGTAATGGATTAAGTTAAATGTGTGAGACTCACCAGGCCTGGGGAACCATAAGCACGAATACATGGCTGGTCCAATTAACGAGCTAATGTTGCCTGTAATGAGGACAGAAAATGTACTCACCATAGTAGCAGTTATGACAGGAAAAGAAGCTTAAGGTCATGATAAACTATGTATGCTGCGCCTGTAGTAGTGATAGGACTTGTCGTGTCCGTGAGCGTGACAGACTACATTATATTGTGCCTTATCATTGTACCTCCTACTGGAAGATGGAGCGGCACCTAGGAACAAGGTGCTCGAGACCAACACCCTCAGCCCGAGTTTGAAGATGAAGTAAGCATGCCTGTAGTTGCGCTAGGACTTATCGTGACAGTAAGCGTGACAGACTCGTCAAATACGCCTGTAGTCGTGACAGGACTTATTAGTCCTGTAGTACGTGACAGACTTCGTAAATCACCTGTAGTGGTGAGAGGACTCCTGTGGACGAAACTGATGCCATAGTATAGTTTTTTTTCCTGAACAACCTTGAGGCGGAATTTGCGAAACTTGAAAAATGAGACCACAGGGTCAGCTTCCTGGGAGAATGGGTCTATAATGCAAGGGCGGGCAAGAGAAAAGTAACAGCGGGAGCGAGGAAGCAAGAACCTAGAGAGGGTAAATGGGAGAAAATGCGAACCCGGGAGAAGGTGATGTCCGAAAAGGAAGGCTTGAGATGACTGCTTGAAAAGAAAACAATGAAGACCCAACGACCCACAACAATAATGTGAGTGAGGTTCTAATGGCAAAATCCACGCATGCGAGCCTCCACAAGAAGAATTATAGTGCGAGCCACAGCTGACTGAGCCATGCGAGCGGGCCTGAAGGCAGAAAAGACATGGAACCTACTGTGGCAGGACCACGCAGCCGACCTCGAATGGCGGAGTTGTGCGTGTAAATGTAAACTGAGAAGCCATGCGTGAGACTAATAGCGAGCCAAGCGTGAGAGAAGACTAATGAGCGAGCCAGCGTGAGAAGACTAATGGCGAGCCAAGCGTGGGAGACTAATGGCGAAGCCAAGCGTGAGAGAGACTAATGGCGGAGCCAAGCGTGAGAAGACACTAAAGGCGGGGCCATGCGTGACAGACACTAATGGCGGGGCCATGCGTGGGAGACTACTGATGGCGAGGGCCATGCGTCAGAGACACTAATGGCAGGGCCATGCGTTAGAGACTCTAACGGCAGAGCCAGTGTGTAAACATAAACGGAGAAGCCCTGCGTGAGGACACTAATGGTGGAGCCATGCGTGAGAAGCTCTAATGGCCGGGCCATGCAGTGAGAGACACTAATGGTGGAGCCATGCATGAGAGACTCTAATGACCGGGCCATGCGTGAGAGACTAATGGCAGGCCATGTGTGTCAAACTTAAGCGGAGAAGCCATGGGTCAGAGACTCTAATGGCGTAGCCGACAAATGCGAGACTAATGGCGATTTTTTTTCTTATATTTTTTCTATATTTTTTATATTTTTTATATATAATTATTTTTATATATATTATTTATTTTTATATATTTTTTTATATTTATATATATATATATTTTTTTTTTTAAACCACTTATGCAGCACCAGTATGACTTGGGACTCGCATAACCATGACCCCCTCCGACAGTAAACCTAGGACACAAACCAGCTTACAACCATATTGTACCCCTAACGAATAGCGTGAAGAACGATCATAGGCCTTGAGCCTTGAGGCTGAAGCGGTCGTCGGACCCCGAAGTCAAGACTGAACTAGATGACATTACAGTGACGTGTGTGAGCCAGACCTGATGGGATATGCATAGACATTAGTGAACCGAAACCACGTGCCAAAATAAACATTAAACCGACCGTGAAATTGAACAGATGGGAGAAAAAGAGCCAGAGGCATTACAGTTCGCTAAGAAGACCCTTATCGTGACAAGCGAATGAACAACTTGTGAAACATAGTAGGAAACTTACTCCTATTAGCCCACTGACCGCTGAGGGACTGTATGGTGAACTGGGGCAGGAGACCAATCTGAGTGAATGCGAACCAGAAGTAAAGGAGACCAGTCTGAGTGAATGCGAACCAGGACTAAAGAACAGCACACAAATTGTTTTATTTTTTCTTTCCACGAAGTGAAACAGAAAAAGTAGGCCTATGGAATGTAACCACCAGCGAGGAAAAGAACGTAAACCTGAAAGAAAGCAGCTATGTTTATCGGGAGAACGGTATCAGAGCGGTGTGCTGACTGCCCTAGTGAAAATACTGAGTAACCATGATGTAGCAATGAAAAGGAAAATGCAGCTTTAAGTGGAAGCAGAATATAACATCTGATGTAAGAACAGGTGGGTGAATGCAGCTCTGGTGTGAGTGGTGCCTAAAAACATGGTATGGGCCCAGCTCTGAGCATGAAGAGCAAGGTACAGTACTAACCTCAGTATCTGGAGGAAAGGGATCTAGGGTCATTATGTCAGACGACCTAAAGGTGGGCAGACAATGTCATAGAGCAGCAGGTAATGCCAGCATAATGTTTGGGTGTATAGGGAGAGGCATTAACAGTAGAAAGAGGGAGGTGCTCGTGCCGCTCTACAGAGCACTAGTGAGACCTCATTTGGAGTATTGTGTGCAGTACTCGTAGACGCCCTATGACGGCAGTGGTGCTGAAACCAGGTCAGGAGCTGTTTTATATTTTATGCGAAGTTTTATACGACTTTTGTAAGTACAATAAATGATTTTTAAGCGTATATAATTGGCGGTATTACACTATTTGGAGGCATTTCACCTGCAGCTAAGATAAAGCCACTGTGGAAAGAGGCAAAGATTGTGAAGGCGTTGAATGCGGTTTTGAGACCACTGAAGGCTGATTTCCATCTGATGGCTTGTAAGTAGGTCTTAATTAGACCGCGATACATTTATTTAACAGTGCTTCACTATCGTATACTACGGTCATCTTACAGAACAGAAGGGAATACACGGTTCAGCATATACCCTTGTTAACCCAGGAGGGCACCTATGTGAACAAGGAGGAGAATATTGGAATAGACGCGGTCCACTTCATTATCAATTTACTACGTGTGAATTACCCACAGCACTTTTGGACTCGCTGCAACTACACGTCTGCGGGACATTAGTATTTAGTATTTTTACTTATACTCTTGTATTGGACAATGCCAGCATAATGCTTGGGTGTATAGGGAGGCATTAACAGTAGAAAGAGGGAGGTGCTCGTGCCGCTCTACAGAGCACTAGTGAGACCTCATTTGGAGTATTGTGTGCAGTACTGGAGACCATATCTGCAGAAGGATATTGAAACTTTGGAGAGAGTTCAGAGAAGAGCTACTAAACTAGTACATGGATTGCAGGACAAAACTTACCAGGAAAGGTTAAAGGACCTTAACATGTATAGCTTGGAAGTAAGAAGAGACAGAGGGGATATGATAGAAACTTTTAAATACATAAAAGGGAATCATCACGGTAAAAGAGGAGAGAATATTTAAAAGAAGAAAAACTGCTACAAGAGGACATAGTTTTAAATTAGAGGGCAAAGGTTTAAAAGTAATATCAGGAAGAATTACTTTACTGAGAGGAAGTAGTGGACGCATGGAATAGCCTTCCTGCAGAAGTGGTAGCTGCAAATACAGTGAAGGAGTTTAAGCATGCATGGGATAGGCATAAGGCCATCCTTCATATAAGATAGGGCCTGGGGCTATTCATAGTATTCAGCATATTGGGCAGACTAGATGGGCCAAATGGTTTTTATCTGCCGACACATTCTATGTTTCTATGTTTCTATAAGGTATAACGCAGCTGTATGAATGCAATCTGAAGTGAGCAGAGTATTAATGTGAAGCAACAGCAAGCGCATGAACGCAGCTCTAGTAGTGAATGGAGTATAGGACAAAATGTAAATGCAGACACACGGATGTAGCTTTTGAAGGTAATGAACCTAACCATGATCATTCTACCATTAGCGCCTAACCTCCTTCGCCCCAGAGCGCTACAAGTCACTAACCGTGTAACCAAGTTTGATCCTACCATGAATGCCAGCACTCGCCTGGCACCTTTTGCCATTACCCAGACGAGGCGAACCTCCACATAATGCTGCAGTTTTTTTTTTTTGTTTTTTTAAATGGTCACCACAACACCACCTAAGAAAACATAAATGTGTTTGAACATAACCCTGATGCAAACGCCAGTTGATCGACATATAGTGCACCTATAAACCTAGCACCAGAACCGCTGACACATGTGTGCCCATAACATACAGTTAAACATTAAACACACTTACATACAAGAGCATCAGAACTCAAATACAGGCGCCTTAACTGATCTGCTTGTGTTCCCATATACAGACCACTTGATATACATTCACCAACACCTTGCATGTCTGGCGTTAACTGCGGATGTGCCCTCACATGTAAAACAGGTAACAGAAAAACGCACTTTTTTTCCATATGAAACAGATATCAGAAAACATACGCCATACCTACTCTAAGCGCATGCTACACCAATAACTATATGCAATAGCCCCTAACAAGCCCCTAAACAGCCAGACAAAAATACTAACAACAGACACATTGACCGTTAGCACCCAAATGTGCGTTGACCCAGAGTACTGCGAATCACATAGGGGTCATTATATCAGACGACCTAAAGCACTATAGGTGTGCGTCTTTGCATTCACGTATCGTTGTACCTCCCGCCAGGACTTGTCTTGAGATGTAGCGTTGTCTTCCTAGACGTCCAGATGTCTCTGGACTCAGTAAGATGTATCACTGTATGTTTTGTTGTTTGTAATTGTGTATCTTGCTATGTTTTTAATCCTCTAGGAATGCCGTGGCACCGTCACTGATTTCTCAGCTGGTGAGGAGCGCACGGCTTAAGAGACAGCGCATGCGCGCTTGTGGCGTAGCCAGCCCGGCGAAGCGTTCAGCGCAAGCTGGCCGTCGCTTCATCCACCGTGTGAAACTGGTGGCGTCCTGCCCGACATTGCCTACATGCTGATCTTTTGAATTAAAGTGAATTCTTCAACTCCACTGGTGAGTGCCGCCCCGTTCACATACCGCACTGTGGGTCCGATGCAACAAGTGCAATTCTACGCAGCGTGTTTTTTTTTAATCGACCATTGATACACAAAACACAGCGTCCATAGCTTGAGCTAACTAACAACCATCGCTCGACCATTTAGCGCCCAAACTCTGCTTCATCCCAGAGCGCTACATGTCGCGAACACGCAGCGGTGGGTCCCGTGCAAACCACTCCGATCCTACCATGAATACCAGCGCCCTCCTGAGACATTCTGCCATCGCCCAGCCGATGAGGATGAAGCAGCCCACCCTGCTGCGAACCTGCTTCATCCTCATCCTCCTCCACCTTACTCCTCATCCTCCTCGGTCCTCCAGTAGTGGGCCCTGGCTGTCCACATTTAGTACCTGGCCTTTGCTGTTGCAAAAACCTCCCCTCCTGAGGCACTTCTAACAGACTGGCCTGAAAGTGCTAAAGAATGACCCCTCATCCTCCTCCTCCTCCTCCTCCTTGGCCTCCTCCTCTTCGCATCAAGTGTTTTCTCTAAGTGACATAGAAGTGGTATTGTGTAACGCTGATAACGGCGTCATCGCCACTGGCCATGTTGGTGGAGTACTCGAGACAGCGCAACAGGGCACATAGGTCTCGCATGGAGGCCCAGTCATTGGTGGTGAAGTGGTGCTGTTCCGCAGTGCGACTGGCCGTGCGTGCTGCAGCTGAAACTCCATTATGGCCTGCTGCTGCTGCACAGTCTCTCCAGCATGTGCAAGGTGAGTTCCACCTGGTAGGCACGTCGCATATGAGGCGGTGAGCGGAAGGCCGAGTTTCGCTGTAGCGCAGACAGGCGAGCAGCGTCAGGATGTGAACACGGGCAGCGCGCACAGGCGACCCGAACTTTATGCAGCAGCTCTGATATGGCGGGAGTAGTTGTGAGATGAACGTCTGCACCACCAAATTCAGCACATGCGCCAGGCAAGGGAGTTCGTCAAACCGGCTAGTCCCAGAGCTGCGGCGAGATTTCGCCCATTGTCGCACACCACTAGGCCGGGCTTGAGGCCACCGGCAGCAACCACTGGTCGGTCTGTTGTTCAATACCCCGCCACAACTCCTGCGCGGTATGGGGCCTGTCCCCCAAACATATGAGTTTCAGAACAGCCTGCTGACGTTTACCGGGCTGTCGCGGAAGTTGGTGGTGAAGGTGTGTGGCTGACTGGATGAGCAGGTGGAGAGCAGAAGAGGAGGAGGAAGCCGAGTAGGAGGCTATAGGAGGCAAAGAATGATACCCTGCGATCCTTGGCCGGCGGAAGGACGTGCGCCAAGAAACTCTCCGCCTAGTGGCCCAGCCGCCACTACATTTACCCAGTGTGTAGTTAGGGAGATATAGCGTCCTGGCCGTGCTTACTGGTCCACGAGCTGAACGCTGCCGTGTGACATAGTGGAGATGTTTGGTGGCACGGGTGGTGGTGTCGGTGGCACATCCTCTGTTTAGTGGGCGGCAGGTGCCAACGTTCCTCCCGAGGTGGAGGAAGAGGCCGAGGCAGCAGCAGAGAAGAGGGAGCAGGGGAGCCTGAGTGAGTTCCTTGTTTTTAAGGTGTTTACTCCACTGCAGTTCATGCTTTGCATGTAGATGCCTGGTCATGCAGGTTGTGCTAAGGTTCAGAACGTTAATGCCTCGCTTCAGGCTCTGATGGCACAGCGTGCAAACCACTCGGGTCTTGTAGTCAGCACATTGTTTAAGAAGTGCCATGCCAGGGAACTCCTTGAAGCTGCCTTTGGGGTGCTCGGTCCCTGGTGGCGGTGGCCAGTAGCAGGCGAACTCTCTGGCGGCGGCTGTTCTGCTTTGCCCCCTGCTCCCTCTTTTGCTACGCTGTTGGCTCGGTCTCACCACTGCCTCTTCCTCTGAACTATGAAAGTCAGTGGCACGACCTTCATTCCATGTGGGGTCTAGGACCTCATCGTCCCCTGCATCGTCTTCCACACAGTCTTCCTCCCTGACCTCCTGTTCGGTCTGCACACTGCAAAAGACGCAGCAGTTGGCACCTGTGTTTCGTCATCATCAGAGGCGTGCGGACTCGATGAGGTGGTATTTCCATGTCCTCATCATCAGGAAACATCAGTGGTTTGTGCATCAGTGCATTCTATGTCTTCCACCACTGGGAAGGGCTAGGTGGATTCCTTGGGAAACCCTGCCAGCAGAGTCTTCAAACAGCATAAGAGACTGCTGCATAACTTGAGGCTCTGACAGTTTCCCTGATATGCATGGGGATGATGTGACAGACTGATGGGCTTGGTTTTCAGGCGCCACCTGTGCGCTTTCTGCAGAAGACTGGGTGGGAGATAATGTTGTGAGACGTGCTGGATCCACTGTCGGCCACCCAATTGACTAGCGCCTGTACCTGCTCAGACCTTACCATCCTTAGAACGACATTGGGGCCCACCAAATATCGCTGTAAATTCTGG
>JAKVIS010006600.1:0-10149 GCA_033119425.1 Bufotes viridis
CGGTCTGTTGTTCAATACCCGCCACAACTCCTGCGCGGTGTGGGGCCTGTCCCCCAAACATATGAGTTTAGAATGGCCTGCTACATGTTTACCCGGGCTGTGCTGAAGTTGGTGGTGTAGGTGTGTGGCTGACTGGATGAGCTGGTGGAAGCAGAGGAGGGAGGAAGCCGAGTAGGAGGAGAGGAGGCTACAGGAGGCAAAGGAATGATGCCCTGCGATCCTTGGCGGCGGAAGGACGTGCGCCAAGGAACTCTCCGCCTGCGGCCCAGCCGCCACTACATTTACCCAGTGTGCAGTTAGGGAGATATAGTGTCCCTGGCCGTGCTTACTGGTCCACGTATTTGTGGTTAGGTGGACCTTGCCACAGCTGGCGCTGCGCAGTGCACACTTGATTTTATCGGATACTTGGTTGTGCAGGAAGGCACGGCTCGTCTTGGAAGTAGTGGCGGCTGGGAACAACATACTGTGGGACAGCCATGGACATCAGCTGTTTGAAGCTGTCTGTGTCCACCAGCCTGAATGACAGCATTTCAAAGGCCAGTAGTTTAGAAATGCTGGCATTCAGGCCCCATGGCTCGAGGGTGGCTAGGTGGGAATTTACGCTTTCTCTCCAAGGTTTGTGAGATGGAGAGCTGAGCAGCTGCCCGTGTGACATGGTGGAGATGCTTGGTGGCGCAGGTGGTGTTGTCGGTGGCACATCCTCTGTTTGGTGGGCGGCAGGTGCCAACGTTCCTCCCGAGGCGGAGGAAGACGGCCGAGGCAGCAGCAGAAGAGTGGAGCAGGGGAGCCAGAGTGAGTTCCTTGCTTTTAAGGTGTTTACTCCACTGCAGTTCATGCTTTGCATGTAGATGCCTGGTCATGCAGGTTGTGCTAAGGTTCAGAACGTTAATGCCTCGCTTCAGGCATCTGATGGCACAGCGTGCAAACCACTCGGGTCTTGTCGTCAGCACATTGTTTAAAGAAGTGCCATGCCAGGGAACTCCTTGAAGCTGCCTTTAGGGTGCTCGGTCCCTGGTGGCGGTGGCCAGTAGCAGGCGTAACTCTCTTGGCGGCGGCTGGTCTGCTTTGCCCCCTGCTCCCTCTTTTGCTACGCTGTTGGCTACAGTCTCACCACTGCCTCTTCCTCTGAACTATGAAAGTCAGTGGCACGACCTTCATTCCATGTGGGGTCCTAGGACCTCATCGTCCCCTGCATCGTCTTCCACACAGTCTTCCTCCCTGACCTCCTGTTCGGTCTGCACACTGCAGAAAGACACAGCAGTTGGCACCTGTGTTTCGTCATCATCAGAGACTTACGGACTCCGATGAGGTGGTATTTCCATGTCCTCATCATCAGGAAACATCAGTGGTTGTGCATCAGTGCATTCTATGTCTTCCACCACTGGGGAAGGGCTAGGTGGATTTCCATGAGGAAACCCTGCCAGCAAAGTCTTCAAACAGCATAAGAGACTGCTGCATAACTTGAGGCTCTGACAGTTTCACTGATATGCATGGGGGTGATGTGACAGACTGATGGGCTTGGTTTTCAGGTGCCACCTGTGCGCTTTCAGCAGAAGACTGGGTGGGAGATAATGTTGTGAACATGCTGGATCCACTGTCGGCCACCCAATTGACTAGCGCCTGTAACTGCTCAGGCCTTACCATCCTTAGAACGGCATTGGGCCCCACCAAATATCGCTGTAAATTCTGGCGGGTACTGGAACCTGAGGTAGTTGGTTCACTAGGGACGTGTGGCTGTGGCAGAATGGCCACGTCCTCTCCCAGCACCAGAGGGTACACTAACACCACCACGACCGCGTCTGCGTCCCTTACTAGATGTTTTCCTCATTGTTACCGTTCACCAAGCACCACAATAAGGAAAAAAATATTTGGCCCAATGTATTGATTTCAAATTCAGGCCTTTTTTTACAGGCACCTAACACTATCTGCCTATTTGTTTATGTAGCGTATTACACTAATCCAGGCACAGCAGTAACCACTGATTTAGGGAATATCTCTTTTAGGGCTAGTATTTAGGCCCTGGATGAAAGAGTATCCTTTATGGACAGATTTACACTTGGCCTGCAACAGCTGGGACACCAGATTCAGGGTATTGCTATTTTGGCAATTGAATGTCACCCCAGAACAAAATATATGTTTTTGCGGACACTATGAATCCTGGCCTGCAACAGCTGGGACACCAGATTCAGGGTATTGCTATTTTGGCAATTGAATTTCACCCCAGAACAAAATATATGTTTTGCGGACACTATGAAACTTGGCCTGCAACAGCTGGGACACCACTGATTCAGGGTATTGCTATTTTGGCAATTGAATTTCACCCCAGAACAAAATATATGTTTTGCGGACACTATGAATCCTGGCCTGCAACAGCTGGGACACCAGATTCAGGGTATTGCTATTTTGGCAATTGAATTTCACCCCAGAACAAAATATATGTTTTTGCGGACACTATGAATCCTGGCCTGCAACAGCTGGGACACCAGATTCAGGAGTATTGCTATTTTGGCAATTGAATGTCACCCCAGAACAAAATATATGTTTTGCGGACACTATGAATCTTGGCCTGCAACAGCTGGGACACCAGATTCAGGGTATTGCTATTTTGGCAATTGAATTTCACCCCAGAACAAAATATATGTTTTGCGGACACTATGAATCCTGGCCTGCAACAGCTGGGACACCAGATTCAGGGTATTGCTATTTTGGCAATTGAATGTCACCCCAGAACAAAATATATGTTTTGCGGACACTATGAAACCTGGCCTGCAACAGCTGGGACACCAGATTCAGGGTATTGCTATTTTGGCAATTGAATTTCACCCCAGAACAAAATATATGTTTTTGCGGACACTATGAATCCTGGCCTGCAACAGCTGGGACACCAGATTCAGGGTATTGCTATTTTGGCAATTGAATTTCACCCCAGAACAAAATATATGTTTTTGCGGACACTATGAAACCTGGCCTGCAACAGCTGGGACACCAGATTCAGGGTATTGCTATTTTGGCAATTGAATGTCACCCCAGAACAAAATATATGTTTTTGCGGACACTATGAAACCTGGCCTGCAACAGCTGGGACACCAGATTCAGGGTATTGCTATTTTGGCAATTGAATTTCACCCCAGAACAAAATATATGTTTTGGCGGACACTATGAATACTTGGCCAGCAACAGCTGGGACCACTAGATTCAGGGTATTGCTATTTTGGCAATTGAATTTCACCCCAGAACAAAATATATGTTTTTGCGGACACTATGAAACCTGGCCTGCAACAGCTGGGACACCAGATTCAGGGTATTGCTATTTTGGCAATTGAATTTCACCCCAGAACAAAATATATGTTTTGCGGACACTATGAATCCTGGCCTGCAACAGCTGGGACACCAGATTCAGGGTATTGCTATTTTGGCAATTGAATTTCACCCCAGAACAAAATATATGTTTTGCGGACACTATGAAACCTGGCCTGCAACAGCTGGGACACCAGATTCAGGGTATTGCTATTTTGGCAATTGAATTTCACCCCAGAACAAAATATATGTTTTGGCGGACACTATGAAACTTGGCCTGCAACAGCTGGGACACCAGATTCAGGGTATTGCTATTTTGGCAATTGAATTTCACCCCAGAACAAAATATATGTTTTTGCGGACACTATGAAACCTGGCCTGCAACAGCTGGGACACCAGATTCAGGGTATTGCTATTTTGGCAATTGAATTTCACCCCAGAACAAAATATATGTTTTGCGGACACTATGAATCCTGGCCTGCAACAGCTGGGACACCAGATTCAGGGTATTGCTATTTTGGCAATTGAATTTCACCCCAGAACAAAATATATGTTTTGGCGGACACTATGAAACCTGGCCTGCAACAGCTGGGACACCAGATTCAGGGTATTGCTATTTTGGCAATTGAATGTCACCCCAGAACAAAATATATGTTTTTGCGGACACTATGAATCCTGGCCTGCAACAGCTGGGACACCAGATTCAGGGTATTGCTATTTTGGCAATTGAATTTCACCCCAGAACAAAATATATGTTTTGCGGACACTATGAATCCTGGCCTGCAACAGCTGGGACACCAGATTCAGGGTATTGCTATTTTGGCAATTGAATTTCACCCCAGAACAAAATATATGTTTTTGCGGACACTATGAATCCTGGCCTGCAACAGCTGGGACACCAGATTCAGAGGTATTGCTATTTTGGCAATTGAATGTCACCCCAGAACAAAATATATGTTTTTGCGGACACTATGAATCCTGGCCTGCAACAGCTGGGACACCAGATTCAGGGTATTGCTATTTTGGCAATTGAATTTCACCCCAGAACAAAATATATGTTTTTGCGGACACTATGAATCCTGGCCTGCAACAGCTGGGACACCAGATTCAGGGTATTGCTATTTTGGCAATTGAATTTCACCCCAGAACAAAATATATGTTTTTGCGGACACTATGAATCCTGGCCTGCAACAGCTGGGACACCAGATTCAGGAGTATTGCTATTTTGGCAATTGAATTTCACCCCAGAACAAAATATATGTTTTTGCGGACACTATGAATCCTGGCCTGCAACAGCTGGGACACCAGATTCAGGGTATTGCTATTTTGGCAATTGAATTTCACCCCAGAACAAAATATATGTTTTGGCGGACACTATGAATCCTGGCCTGCAACAGCTGGGACACCAGATTCAGGGTATTGCTATTTTGGCAATTGAATTTCACCCCAGAACAAAATATATGTTTTTGCGGACACTATGAATCCTGGCCTGCAACAGCTGGGACACCAGATTCAGGAGTATTGCTATTTTGGCAATTGAATGTCACCCCAGAACAAAATATATGTTTTTGCGGACACTATGAATCCTGGCCTGCAACAGCTGGGACACCAGATTCAGAGGTATTGCTATTTTGGCAATTGAATTTCACCCCAGAACAAAATATATGTTTTGGCGGACACTATGAATCCTGGCCTGCAACAGCTGGGACACCAGATTCAGGGTATTGCTATTTTGGCAATTGAATTTCACCCCAGAACAAAATATATGTTTTGCGGACACTATGAATCCTGGCCTGCAACAGCTGGGACACCAGATTCAGGGTATTGCTATTTTGGCAATTGAATGTCACCCCAGAACAAAATATATGTTTTTGCGGACACTATGAATCCTGGCCTGCAACAGCTGGGACACCAGATTCAGGGTATTGCTATTTTGGCAATTGAATTTCACCCCAGAACAAAATATATGTTTTGCGGACACTATGAATCCTGGCCTGCAACAGCTGGGACACCAGATTCAGGGTATTGCTATTTTGGCAATTGAATTTCACCCCAGAACAAAATATATGTTTTGCGGACACTATGAATCCTGGCCTGCAACAGCTGGGACACCAGATTCAGGGTATTGCTATTTTGGCAATTGAATTTCACCCCAGAACAAAATATATGTTTTGCGGACACTATGAATCCTGGCCTGCAACAGCTGGGACACCAGATTCAGGGTATTGCTATTTTGGCAATTGAATTTCACCCCAGAACAAAATATATGTTTTGCGGACACTATGAATCCTGGCCTGCAACAGCTGGGACACCAGATTCAGGGTATTGCTATTTTGGCAATTGAATTTCACCCCAGAACAAAATATATGTTTTTGCGGACACTATGAATCCTGGCCTGCAACAGCTGGGACACCAGATTCAGGGTATTGCTATTTTGGCAATTGAATGTCACCCCAGAACAAAATATATGTTTTGGCGGACACTATGAATCCTGGCCTGCAACAGCTGGGACACCAGATTCAGGGTATTGCTATTTTGGCAATTGAATTTCACCCCAGAACAAAATATATGTTTTTGCGGACACTATGAATCCTGGCCTGCAACAGCTGGGACACCAGATTCAGGGTATTGCTATTTTGGCAATTGAATGTCACCCCAGAACAAAATATATGTTTTGCGGACACTATGAATCCTGGCCTGCAACAGCTGGGACACCAGATTCAGGGTATTGCTATTTTGGCAATTGAATTTCACCCCAGAACAAAATATATGTTTTGCGGACACTATGAATCCTGGCCTGCAACAGCTGGGACACCAGATTCAGAGGTATTGCTATTTTGGCAATTGAATTTCACCCCAGAACAAAATATATGTTTTGGCGGACACTATGAATCCTGGCCTGCAACAGCTGGGACACCAGATTCAGGGTATTGCTATTTTGGCAATTGAATTTCACCCCAGAACAAAATATATGTTTTGCGGACACTATGAATCCTGGCCTGCAACAGCTGGGACACCAGATTCAGGGTATTGCTATTTTGGCAATTGAATGTCACCCCAGAACAAAATATATGTTTTGCGGACACTATGAATCCTGGCCTGCAACAGCTGGGACACCAGATTCAGGGTATTGCTATTTTGGCAATTGAATTTCACCCCAGAACAAAATATATGTTTTGCGGACACTATGAATCCTGGCCTGCAACAGCTGGGACACCAGATTCAGGGTATTGCTATTTTGGCAATTGAATTTCACCCCAGAACAAAATATATGTTTTGCGGACACTATGAATCCTGGCCTGCAACAGCTGGGACACCAGATTCAGGGTATTGCTATTTTGGCAATTGAATTTCACCCCAGAACAAAATATATGTTTTGCGGACACTATGAATCCTGGCCTGCAACAGCTGGGACACCAGATTCAGGGTATTGCTATTTTGGCAATTGAATGTCACCCCAGAACAAAATATATGTTTTTGCGGACACTATGAATCCTGGCCTGCAACAGCTGGGACACCAGATTCAGGGTATTGCTATTTTGGCAATTGAATTTCACCCCAGAACAAAATATATGTTTTTGCGGACACTATGAATCCTGGCCTGCAACAGCTGGGACACCAGATTCAGGGTATTGCTATTTTGGCAATTGAATTTCACCCCAGAACAAAATATATGTTTTGCGGACACTATGAATCCTGGCCTGCAACAGCTGGGACACCAGATTCAGGGTATTGCTATTTTGGCAATTGAATGTCACCCCAGAACAAAATATATGTTTTTGCGGACACTATGAATCCTGGCCTGCAACAGCTGGGACACCAGATTCAGGGTATTGCTATTTTGGCAATTGAATGTCACCCCAGAACAAAATATATGTTTTGCGGACACTATGAATCCTGGCCTGCAACAGCTGGGACACCAGATTCAGAGGTATTGCTATTTTGGCAATTGAATTTCACCCCAGAACAAAATATATGTTTTTGCGGACACTATGAATCCTGGCCTGCAACAGCTGGGACACCAGATTCAGGGTATTGCTATTTTGGCAATTGAATGTCACCCCAGAACAAAATATATGTTTTGGCGGACACTATGAATCCTGGCCTGCAACAGCTGGGACACCAGATTCAGGGTATTGCTATTTTGGCAATTGAATGTCACCCCAGAACAAAATATATGTTTTTGCGGACACTATGAATCCTGGCCTGCAACAGCTGGGACACCAGATTCAGGGTATTGCTATTTTGGCAATTGAATGTCACCCCAGAACAAAATATATGTTTTGGCGGACACTATGAATCCTGGCCTGCAACAGCTGGGACACCAGATTCAGGAGTATTGCTATTTTGGCAATTGAATGTCACCCCAGAACAAAATATATGTTTTGCGGACACTATGAATCCTGGCCTGCAACAGCTGGGACACCAGATTCAGGGTATTGCTATTTTGGCAATTGAATTTCACCCCAGAACAAAATATATGTTTTGCGGACACTATGAATCCTGGCCTGCAACAGCTGGGACACCAGATTCAGGGTATTGCTATTTTGGCAATTGAATTTCACCCCAGAACAAAATATATGTTTTTGCGGACACTATGAATCCTGGCCTGCAACAGCTGGGACACCAGATTCAGGGTATTGCTATTTTGGCAATTGAATTTCACCCCAGAACAAAATATATGTTTTGCGGACACTATGAATCCTGGCCTGCAACAGCTGGGACCACCAGATTCAGGGTATTGCTATTTTGGCAATTGAATGTCACCCCAGAACAAAATATATGTTTTTGCGGACACTATGAATCCTGGCCTGCAACAGCTGGGACACCAGATTCAGAGGTATTGCTATTTTGGCAATTGAATTTCACCCCAGAACAAAATATATGTTTTGCGGACACTATGAATCCTGGCCTGCAACAGCTGGGACACCAGATTCAGGGTATTGCTATTTTGGCAATTGAATTTCACCCCAGAACAAAATATATGTTTTTGACGGACACTATGAATCCTGGCCTGCAACAGCTGGGACACCAGATTCAGGGTATTGCTATTTTGGCAATTGAATTTCACCCCAGAACAAAATATATGTTTTGGCGGACACTATGAATCCTGGCCTGCAACAGCTGGGACACCAGATTCAGGGTATTGCTATTTTGGCAATTGAATGTCACCCCAGAACAAAATATATGTTTTTGCGGACACTATGAATCCTGGCCTGCAACAGCTGGGACACCAGATTCAGGGTATTGCTATTTTGGCAATTGAATTTCACCCCAGAACAAAATATATGTTTTGGCGGACACTATGAATCCTGGCCTGCAACAGCTGGGACACCAGATTCAGGGTATTGCTATTTTGGCAATTGAATTTCACCCCAGAACAAAATATATGTTTTTGCGGACACTATGAATCCTGGCCTGCAACAGCTGGGACACCAGATTCAGGGTATTGCTATTTTGGCAATTGAATGTCACCCCAGAACAAAATATATGTTTTGGCGGACACTATGAATCCTGGCCTGCAACAGCTGGGACACCAGATTCAGGGTATTGCTATTTTGGCAATTGAATTTCACCCCAGAACAAAATATATGTTTTGGCGGACACTATGAATCCTGGCCTGCAACAGCTGGGACACCAGATTCAGGAGTATTGCTATTTTGGCAATTGAATTTCACCCCAGAACAAAATATATGTTTTTGCGGACACTATGAATCCTGGCCTGCAACAGCTGGGACACCCAGATTCAGGGTATTGCTATTTTGGCAATTGAATTTCACCCCAGAACAAAATATATGTTTTGGCGGACACTATGAATCCTGGCCTGCAACAGCTGGGACACCAGATTCAGGGTATTGCTATTTTGGCAATTGAATTTCACCCCAGAACAAAATATATGTTTTTGCGGACACTATGAATCCTGGCCTGCAACAGCTGGGACACCAGATTCAGGGTATTGCTATTTTGGCAATTGAATTTCACCCCAGAACAAAATATATGTTTTTGCGGACACTATGAATCCTGGCCTGCAACAGCTGGGACACCAGATTCAGGAGTATTGCTATTTTGGCAATTGAATGTCACCCCAGAACAAAATATATGTTTTTGCGGACACTATGAATCCTGGCCTGCAACAGCTGGGACACCAGATTCAGAGGTATTGCTATTTTGGCAATTGAATGTCACCCCAGAACAAAATATATGTTTTTGCGGACACTATGAATCCTGGCCATGCAACAGCTGGGACACCAGATTCAGGGTATTGCTATTTTGGCAATTGAATTTCACCCCAGAACAAAATATATGTTTTGACGGACACTATTATATCTTGCCAGCCACAGCTGGAACCACCGATTTATGGTATTGCTATTTTGGCAATTGAATTTCACCCCAGAACAAAATATATGTTTTGACGGACACTATGAATCTTGGCCTGCAAACAGCTGGGACACCAGATTCAGGGTATTGCTATTTTGGCAATTGAATGTCACCCCAGAACAAAATATATGTTTTGGCGAACACTATTATATTTTGCCAGCCACAGCTGAAACCAATGATTTATGGTATTGCTATTTTGGCAATTGAATTTCACCCAGAACAAAATATATGTTTTTGCGGACACTATGAATCCTGGCCTGCAACAGCTGGGACACCAGATTCAGGGTATTGCTATTTTGGCAATTGAATGTCACCCCAGAACAAAATATATGTTTTGATGGACACTATGAAACGTGGCCTGCAACACCTGGGACACCAGATTCAGGGTATTGCTATTTTGGCAATTGAATGTCACCCCAGAACAAAATATATGTTTTTGCGGTCACTATGAATCCTGGCCTGCAACAGCTGGGA